>QLTV01003663.1:962390-975092 GCA_003457575.1 Thermophis baileyi
CCAACACACCACTTAAAAAAAAAATTTTGTGAAAGAAAAAAAAAAAAAAGTCTTTTGCAAGGAGTAGTTTAAAACTCTTTCCTCTCCCGATGAACGGAGCCTGGGGATCAATGTGAAGTATGGCTCTGCAGGACTCAGTAACTTCCTGTAGCTGGGCTCAGGGGAGAATACACGCTGGCCTCCGCTCCGGGGAAGATACACGCTGGGCTTCAGGGCTTCGGAAGATATACACCGGGGAATTTTACTCACTGTTCCAGGAGTCAGATGTTTCACTCTCTCTTTTAGTTCAATTTGATTGAGATCTCTGGTTTCCGATCTCTTTTTCTTTGGATCTCTGGGACCACGTGGTTAGTCTTTTTTATTTCTTTTATTTTCTCTCTTTCCGATGGCCCTAGATCCTAATTGTTATTATATTTATTTTTAGGACTTAATCTATTTTAGTTCTCTTAGTTTGGTTGTCTCTAATCCTGTCTCTAGTCCTAGATTTTTTGTCTTTTCCCTATCTGTAGTCTCCAGCGATGTGGTTAGGCGTCTGCCTTGGTCGCCATCTTCATCTGCTTCAACGATGTTACCTAGTTGTGTAATGAAACATCTGTAAGACAACAACCAAGCTCAGAGAGCACAAAGGACCTCACAGTTATAGCAATAGCAATAGCACTTAGACTTATATACCGCTTTACAGTGCTTTACAGCACTCTCTAAGCGGTTCACAGAGTCAGCATATTGCCCCCAACAATCTGGGTCCTCATTTTACCCACCTCGGAAGGATGGAAGGCTGAGTCAACCTTGAGCCGGTGAGATTTGAACCGCTGAACTGCTGAACAGTCAGCTGAAGTAGCCTGCAGTACTGCACTCTAACCACTGCGCCACCTCGGCTCTTTTAAGTTCAACCCTGAGCTACAAATATTCTCTTCTATTGGTACCAAAGTCATCCAGCTGGTTTCCAGGACTAAGACAGAACTAGCACATGGGTTATTGATTCTTTTATCCAAAGAGGAGACTATATTTAACTTTGTTTCTGTTTGGAAATTGCTTCCGGATTTTGTGCTTGCATTGAAAAAAAAAATTGAAGTTTTGATTTTGTTTTTGCTAATTAGATAGGTTTGTTGTTATAGAAATGGCTAATATATACCGTACTATTGTGTAAAAGTAAAAAGTCGAGGTTGTAATGTTGGTATTTTCTACCGTGCTAAAGGCAGTTGGAAGTCGGTGCCTTTTTCTTTCCTTTTTCCTCTTTATACCATATTTTTGTTCTTTTTCCCTCCCCCTCCTCCTAGTTTTCTACTACTTTTTTGAATTTCTCTTTGTATTTTATATTTTGATAAACTAATAAAAATGTAAAAAAAAAAAAGAACTAGCACATGGGTTTTTACACTACTCAATTAGTGTTTTAACTGTTTGGCTAAACTGACTCTCCAGAACATCTATAATCAAAAATAAATTCTGTTAGGTTCAATGGGTTTAATACAGCGGTGGGTTGCTCCTGGTTTGGCCCGGTTCTTAGAACTGGTAGCGGCGGCGGGAGGCTCCGCCCACCCACCTGGGATGCTTCTGCGCATGCGCAGAAGCATCGCGCACGCGAACCGGTAGCAACGGGTTTTAGAACCCACTACTGGTTTAATACCACATTTCTCTTGGGGAGCAAGTTCCATTGAACCTAATAGAATTTATTTTTGATTATACATGGCCAGGAGAATCAATTTGGCCAAACAGTTAAAGCACTAGTCAAGTAGTGCAGAAGCCCACGTGCTAGTTCTGCCTTAGTCATGGAAGCCAGCTGGATGACTTTGGTACCAATATAAGAGACTATTTGTGGAAGTGATGTAAATTTTATTATCCTTTTTTTTTTTTACATTTTTGCACTTTTAACTTCTGAGTTCTGAGAAAGCATTCTTTATTGTTGTTTGCAACTTTCCCTAATGTATTGCGTTTAATATGGAACTCTGTGGGTGGCAGCATCTGACTGGCCTTCTCTGGGCTTAAAACCTAGGTCAGACAGGGATAATATGTGGCTGGGACTTCTCCAGGGAATATAAAGGTTGTAGGCTAAACTGAGAAATCACACAAAAAACATCAAGCAAATAATTTTTGTATTGCTGCCAAGAAGCTATGGAGACACATCCAAGAATTCACCAAGAACTGAGTTCAGCTTGAAGAAAACTTCACCTTATCTCTAATATGTAAGTTTGAAAGTATATTTATACGTGTTTTTTTAAAGGTTACTTTTCTCAAATATATACTCATGTTTGGTCTCATCTTTCTCAAATAAATGTCTTAAACTTATATTTGGGTCTTTTGAAAGGAGATTATTTTATGCTGAGATTGTTTGCTGTCTAGAGTATTCAGGAACAGATAGCATACAAGTAAAACAAAGTAAATAAACGTTTTGGGTGGGGAGGACATAGATTTATGAGACAAGAATGATAGAATTTCTGTCTGTACCTTATGATTCTTGACGAATGTATCTTGTCTTTTTATGTACACTGAGAGCATATGCACCAAAGACAAATTCCTTGTGTGTCCAATCACACTTGGCCAATAAAGAATTCTATTCTATTCTATTCTATTCTACATGATATAGTGGAATCTATTTTGAAGGATTCCATCAACCTCATTGAAATCCATGGCAATTTTCGTTTACATCTGTCTTTTCAACTAAGGATTGAATGAATTACAATCCTAGTGGAATAATGACAGAAATCCCACACATATATTTTCATTTATTTTTTTAAAAAAATCTTCAATGAGATTTGCGATTAACTTCTTCCAGTAAGAAAGAATGCAATTAGATTAAAAGCCATAAAACTTAGAAAGATAGGAGGATATTACCTTTGACCTGTTACATGAATAGTTCATGTATCAGCCCTACTCAAATAAAGCAGTCCTAACAAATTTTTGGGAAAACACTACATAGGTAGCTGATAAAGTCAAAATTCCATTCCTGCCAGAATCTGATTGTGTTTATGATGGTTTTCTCATATCACTCTAAGCCATGGCTTCTTTAGTTATAATTTGTCGAATAAACCACAATTGGTTAGGCTAGTATAATATATTAAACAAAAACAAATGAACTTCATTATGGTTTTGCATTCTGTATGAACCAGACCTGTCTGTGTATGTGCTTGGTTTTTTTTTTTTTTGACATAATAGATCTTAACCATAAGAAATGTTGACCTTGCTTATATGCTCCAAAACATGCAAACTGTAAGGAATTTCAGATCTGTCACTTCCAGGCACACATAGCAAGTGCCCTAACTAATTGGCTATTTCACTTTTTTCAATGATGCAGGAAAACATCTAAACACCTGTAAAGATGGAAAGGAAATGTAGATTGATCGCCCTGAAAAAAATTAAGAGACAAAACTATTATTATAGTAAATGTTATTCTGGCTCTTCATTTCCTACAGAAGAAAAAAACAACAACCCTGACTTCTTCATTTTGACTGCTAATGCTGTCAAACGATAATTAATTCTTAGAACCCTAGAGTGTAAACATTGCTGACTTATGGAGAACACAGGATTACTTAACAGGTTGTGTTTGCCATCATTCTCACTTGTAACCAATGTTATTATGGAAATAGACAGATTTTAAACTAAATGCATGAAATGAAAGCCACTCTAGTTTTCAAACTGAATGCTTGCAAATTGATTTATGCTGTAACTTGAGCTTGACAATATATTTTACAAAGTCACGTTATGCTTGAAGAAGTTCACTGAATTAACAGTGCGATGATTCAGCTTCATTGGAAAATTAATCCATCCATTTTTCTTCCAGTGATGGTCAACCAGATGTTTTGGAGACATTTATAGAACATAGAAACTATGGCAGATCCAGCTATTCAGTAACAGATTGCATATGAACAGTGTATAATTTAGCTATAAAAAGTAGTATGTTGATCCAACATGTGAAACAAGCAGGCACGAGCCTCTGAAGATTCCTTTAAAATTGTAGTGATCCAATATATAAGTAAGCATTGTTAGATGTTTACTAGACAACATGTGTCCCATTGGGTCATTGTTTCAGAGATAGGTGGCGCAGTGGTTAGAGTGCAGTACTGCAGGCTACTTCAGCTGACTGCTAGCTGCAGTTCGGCGGTTCAAATCTCACCGGCTCAAGGTTGACTCAACCTTCCATCCTTCCGAGGTGGGTAAAATGAGGACCCAGATTGTTGGGGGAAATATGCTGACTCTGTGAACCGCTTAGAGAGGGCTGTAAAGCACTATAAAGCGGTATATAAGTCTAAGTGCTATTGCTAGTGCTATTGCTATTGGCCACCAAAAAAACCCAGTGGAAGTTGGAATGATTTCCAACTTCCTGCTGCTTCCCCATTGAGTTTCCTTGTGGGACACTGGTGGGGAGCATTGGAAAACTTCCTGCCTGCCTGCCTGCCTCCCCTTTCCCTTCCCCCTCCCCTCCCCACAATCCATTCATTCCTTCAGTCATGCAACCTTCTCTCTGGATTGTTATTTGCATTATGTGATACTCTGTTAATGAGATAAGAGCTCTTGTTTTTTTTATTACTGCTATTATTTCTATTAGGACATTATAGAAAACTAATGGGTTTTATACAGATGGAAAAAAGTATTCGTAAGGAACAATTATGTCTATTTCTGGTGGATCTACTGAATCTTGACAACATTACGAATATTTTCTTGCGTTCCACAGAAGGTTTTGTGGCAGACTTTATGAGTTTAAAAAAAAGGGGAAAGTTCATCTTCATTAATTTTACTTTTCTTACTTGAACTTGAAGCACTTACTCTAATATAAAAAAATCTTGTAGTATGTTAAAATACACAATAATTGGAACAATGCCTCTCTTTCCCCCTAAGAAGAATTTCTTTTATTCTGAATGTTGTTGTCTTGTAAGCCCATGGCAGTCCACAGGGACTATAATTATGAGCTAAGTTTCTGTAGTTTGCTCTGTGGATTTTAGTAAATTTAGGCTCCTTTAATCTTTTAATACAGCTTTATCCTATTCATATTCTCATTAATCCACCAGCTTTCACACACACACCAATATTTTTTATCAGTTGTAACAGGTGCAATTCAGTATTGACATTTTGACATGGGGAAATAAAATAAATCAAGAGTTAAATGAAATGGTTTCAGTGATGCAGGTATTGTATGTATTGCATTTCCTTTTGGGTTGTCTTTTCATCATACTTATTATTTTCATTTCTGTCCCAACCCTTTTTAATTCCCCAAATAACAAGTTATATCATCTCCAGGAAAAGGCAATGAATCAGGTAAGCAAATAACTTCACCGCAAAACACAGGAAACTCCAGCATAATCTTTTCCCAACCTTGGGACCTTGTGTATTGGACAGCAATGTTGGATGACGGAAGATGACATCTCATGTATCTGGAGGGCATCCGAGAGGATGCTCCAATACAGGTTACAGTTAAGTCACTACTACCAAAGAGATAATCCTCTCTACTCGACAATTTATCATATGGAACAAGCAAAAAATGCAATCTTTTTCTCAATCAACACCCAGTTCCCCTCAAACAATGGCTTTCTGTTGCTTCAATGTATCATTTTTTCCCAGTGAAATTTGAGTAAATGAAGATTTATTGAGTTTGGACCTCCCTATTTTAACGTATATACTTATGACAAACTACTCTATGAACTTTCACCATCCAATCCTTATGACAATAAAAGATGGAGAACTCACTCATAGGCATCCATGGCAGAGAGATAGTGAATGCAAGCTCCATCCCTTATGCACTTGCACATGCTATCACATTGCAAATTTGAAAAAACATAGCTTGTGTCATGACCCCTTTTTCATTGTTTTGGGCTTATCATGATATACTAAACAGGAGATTCTAATCACCAGGAATCAGGAAACTAAGGTCAAAAGGAGTGGGAGCCATGGAGCTACTATCCTCTGTATTGGAGGGATGTTTTGGGGGGTGTCAGCTAAATGAAAGCTGGACTTTTAGATTTCTCAGAATAATTTGGATTAGGGCTCAAGGAATGAACTGGAAATGATTGTGCTTGCTGCTTGTGGCATTGGCCACATCTACCAAGTTGACTATGTTTTCTGCATCTGTGGATTTGTCTTTTTTTTTTAATGGAAGTGGCTTTTTCAGACTACTTAGGTCGATCTTGAGGGATCTGCTGCTTGGAAGACCTGCTCAGGGTGCGCTATAGCACCTTTCAGACTGTTTCCTGGAAGAATGGGCTGAAAAGCAGGCTAAAGCAGTGGTGGGATTCAGCCAGTTCGGGGCGGTTCGGGCGAACCGGTAGTAAAAATTCTGGCTGGCCACACCCACCCCACCCCGCCCCTACTTATTGGCCTTGCACGCCTTGGCTGGTGCCTTAGAGTCACATTGCAGCATAGCTGCAGCTGCTCTTTTGGCTCCCTTGCTTTGACCACGTGGCCAAGCGGTCCTGCCTGCCTTTGCCTACAGCGCGGCGGCCTCCCGCTCATCTGACTTGGCCTGCTCCCGACTGCTCCAGCAGCAGAACAGGCAAGCTGGGTGCCCCCTCGGGGAAGCGGGGCTGGGAAGGGTGGTCGACCTGTGCCCGCCCAGCCTCTGGCTGCGGCCTACCCCCCATCCAATCACCGCGGCCTTGAATCGTAGGCCTGCACCTGCCTCCTGCCCTGGCGGGAACGTGCTTGCTGTGTACCCTGATAGTCCTGAGACTAGTGAAGTTCGAGGTACCTGGCTTAGGATGCCTTAGGGTACCTTGGTTCTCTTTCCAAGATTGTTTGGTGAGGACAGTAGGTGGTTCCTGGTCTTGGGATTTGATGGGCCTGAATATGGTAAGAGTCCTGGTTTTTGGCTGCTGCTTCTAATTGCCAGATCAGTATAGAACCTAACTATCTTTAATCTTGGGTGGGATTGCATTTTCTAACTCAAGACTGGTACACAATGTGTGGGTCCTCCTGGACTCATGACCCCTGCTTGAAGAGCTGGGGACAGTCAGGGTTAGGAGAACCTTTGCACAACTTTGTGTTGCGCCCGTTCCTAGATTTGGGTGACCTGCTCACTGTCACTCATGCCCTAGTAACCTCCTGACTGAATTACTTTAATGCTCTCTAAATGGGGCTGCCCTTGAAGAGTATCTTGAACCTTCAGCTGGTACAGGATGCAGCAGCACAGGCAGTTATATGTATCTCTAGAGCAGGACATTACCACCTCTACTCCATGAGCTGCATTGGTTGCCACTTTGCTTCCAGGTTCAATTTCAGGTGCTGGCTTTAACTTTTAAAGCCCTCCATGATTTGGATCCAGGTTATGTGAAGGACAACCTCTCCTCGATATCTGCCCATCCCATCAGATATGGTAGAGAAGGTATGTTGCTGATCCCTTCTGTTAGGGAATTAATGTGGCAGGTCACAGAGGTAGTCCTTCTGTGCCATGGCTCCTGTCTTATTGAGCCTTCTCCCCCAGAAGTAAGGTTGGCTCCATCCCTGTTAATGTTCCAGAAGTTCTTCATGACTTGGCTATGTCATCAGAAGGTCAAAAATGGTGACATTTTCACATGGTTCCCTTATTGCAGATAACAAGAAAGTTATTCATCCTGTCTTGGGTCTTCTGCTTTTTTATATTTTTAATCATTATTGTTTTATATATTTATTGTTTTTAATTCAGTGTTGTATGCCACCCAGTGTCACTGTTTGTGAGATGACTGGCTATATAAATTTGAGAAACAAACCAGTATATTTAAGATGAGTGAATATTCAATATTAACTGTATTTAACACTAGCTTGCATTTTGCGAATAGCTCTTTTTTTTTTTGGCAAATTCCTGCATTGATATTCAGTTTGCCAATGCTCACACTATTGTAAATATCACCGTGTCAACATATATTGGGTTCTCCTTCCTGAAGAATAGCCCAGTGACATATATGGAAGGATGAGATTTGCCACAGCTGACACCAGGCTTGTTTTGAAGCTAATGAAGTGGTATCGTTTTCTATTAGCTGAGAATTTGGATCAACATTGTTAATCCACCAGGAAATCCAGTGTTAGGTCTCAAACCTGATCCAAGCCTGCGAAGTAAATTGAAGGCTCACCTTTTTCTTTTCTTTTCCAGAGATAAATTCTTGGTACTCATGTTTAATTATTGGAGCCAATGCCATTGCACTTTCCACTGGGCCTGCCTACATATGCTGCTGATATGAATTCTTCACCCAATAGCAACTACTATTTACAGTGTTCATGATCTCTTGAAGGGCACCAGGAAAAGCTTTTTTCCCCAAGGCAATGAATCCACACCCTTTGCATTGTTACTTTAGTATCTATTTAATCAGATGAAAAGTATGTGCAATGTTCAAGGAAGGACTCTGCTATCTCAAAGTTTCAGGACATTAGCAAATGAAATGTGGCAACAGATAAGGTAACTATGGTGAATGGTGGCTTCATGCCTTTTGACACAGCTCCAATTGTAGATATAAATATCACTCCCCAGGACTACTTTTCATTCAGCTGTAATGAAGGCTCAGGAAGAATAAAATGGAGTATTCAGTGTAATCAGCTCCTTGACTCTTTTAATCAGATGGTTCCCAAATGTTTACCTGGAACTCGGCGGTAAGCATGCATTACTATTGTAAACCTCTGCAATTGCCTTTCTCCGTGGAATTGCAGCTTTGCCATGGTTGGGTATAAAATTAGGTGAAAAGTCAATATAGTGGCAAGCATTTGTGTACCATCTTGCTGTGAAATCTGGGTGAGGGATCTCAGACGGCTCTTGCACAGCAGGAAAGCTCACAAAATTGGCTCCCTGGGAGCAGTAACTCTTGCTACATCATAAAGATTGTCCAAATATGGACAAATATGAACCTCCACACATGCACCACTCAATATTCTGCATGGTAGTCATAAAGTCCAGGTTTTAAGAAGAGCATCAATCAATAGAGTACCATTTTACACTTAGCTCTCTTTCTCTCTGTGGGATTGAATAGCACAAGTCAATATTGTCTGCCATCCTATTATGTGGTAACCCAGACACGCAGGTTATGCCTGGAGATGATAAGATGGGAGAATAGCTGGGTGTAAAGCAGACAAGATGCACACAGACATGCACAATCTCTTATGGAAAGATGAGAGGAACTTTGGTGAAGATGCTGGCAGAAAAAAAGGTGTGGCTGGAAAAGAAAAGTTAAAATTATATTGGATCTAGGCAAATTTAGCTGCTGAAGAAATACCATGGTTCCCCATAAGGAAGCCATGCCTTGGTCTTTCATGTGAGAGGTGGAATACTACCACTATATACTTAGAGCATCTCTTCATCTCTTCTCTTTTGTCCTTCCTCGTTATTCTCTGCAAAAATAGAGAAGTTGTATAGGTAACAGCAGCAAAGGAAGAATAAGTTGTCTAGAAGCCTTTGCAAACAAATGGGCCCAGGCAGGTGCTCAATGATGCTAAACTTTGTGAACAATGCCTATTATAGTGACAGACCGAAGGTATTTCACTTGGTAAAACAAGTCTTTACAATATCAGTGCAATTTTGAGCTAATATCCAGAGTTATTTTAACCAATGAAAGACAAAAATACCTTTTTAGCATATCCCATATCACAGGGGTCCCCAACCCCTGGCTGGGGGCCACTACCGGGCCATGGCCTGTTAGGAAATGGGCTGCACGAGCGACTGGCTGGCACACACGTGCATGCATGTAGCTTGACTTGCACAAGCGGTGGGCCAGTGCACGCACACATGTGCAGCTCGACTTGCTGTCATAAAGGTTGAGGACTGCTGCCATATCTGACAGGTAGACCTTGGCTTACCACCCTAATGGAACCTGGAATTTCCATCATATATCAAGATGGTCATAATTCGAGGCACCCACATGACTGATGCAATTTTACATCATTTTTTGCAGCAGGCATGAAATAAACATGCTGGTCATAAAGTGAATGCTGCGATTGTTAAAGTAATCTATTGTCCAGATTTTTTTTTATTTTTATTTTTCAGAAAACTCGAGGGAAACAATGGTTTCTGGCAAAAATGTTGTAAATTACAGTTACATGATTGCAGGATATTGCAAATGGCCGTAATTACAGGCTGATTATCGACTGTCCAAAATGCAATCATGTGACCATCGGGATATGGGGGAGCAGCTTTTGAAACTTAAAATCTGGTCATAAGTACATAATTTCGAACAGTCACTAAATGACTGATTATAAGTCAAGGACTACCTGTAATTTTTACAGAGACCCTGAAACATTCAAAATTGCAGAATCAACATCTCTTTAAAAAAAAAAAAACAAATATGGTTGAAGTAAAGCTTCAATGTTTGTGTGCAAACATTTCTTTTATTTCCCTGCCACATATGGTTAAACTGTCCCCAAATTTGACAGAGTGCAGATAGTCCTCAATTTACAACTACAATTGAGCCCAAATAAGTGAGACATTTGTTAAGTGAGCTTTGCCCCATTTTTCTTGCCAGGTTGTTAAGTAAATTATTGCAGCTGTCAAATTAGTAACATGGTTGTTAAGTGAATCTGATTTCCCTATTTACTTTGGGTCAACTCTGAATCGAACCTGGCTGAAGCCATCTTGTGCTGCGTCATGGTTGCCACACACTATGGGGGGAGGATGAGGGGCAAATAGCTAGACCATCTCATAGACAGAAGCAAGAGCTCTCCCGTGGGAATCAAGGTCACCCCAACAGGTGGCAGTAGGAAGAGGCAGAAGTGGTCGAGGGACCTCGCCAACTGCTTTGATTGGACACTGTGACCTGTGACACCTGGGGAGAGAAACTTTTGCTCTTTAAATTACATGGTAACCGCAGGAAACTTTTAGAGTTGGTTTTCACTGGCCGTGCCAATATGATGTGTCCAATAAACATGTTTTCTGAGTAACGTTCCTGCCTTGGAGTTCTGATTTCTTTGGCCCCCCCCCCCCGATTTTTTTTTTCTGGATGTCTCTGAACTTACAAGACCAAGAAGCAAGCTGGCCATCCTTGCTTTGTGACTCTCAGATAAAAATATATATATTAAATATATTTCTAAATAATAGATAAATATTATTCAGTATCCATCCTTTTCCACCACACTGGCAACTCAGAATATAAATGTTTTGCTGTTAATTTAGAACATGTTTCAACTTTAATCCATTTTGCGCAAAAATCTAGACATAAAGTCTCCCGGTTCTCACGTTTATCAGTGTTTGGTATACAGAAAAAAGCTTTTCTATGCTGAATCCTGAAATGAACATTTTTTTTTACCTTTTCTAAAGGCAACTGATTGCATATAATTCCCATGGTGACATTTAAAAATGATAATACAGTCATAGCTTTCATCAGGACATGAGTTGATTGATCTGAATGGGCTTATAGCTAATGTGAAGTTGTACTTAGTGTTGCGAAAAAGGTTACAGATAAATGTAATCAGTGTTCTTGCAGTCTTCATCTGTTCTGGAGTTCATTAAAGGATATAAATGCTGATAAAGAGGTTGAGTTTTATTGCTCTCTCTAAGTTACAAATCACATTTCTGATTTAATAGATCACCTGATAACAGAAAAGTAATCTTGAAATTGTTTTAAGTTGCTTTATGGAAGAGACAGATAAGAAAACAGTTCTTCAAATTTCCTACAGACAGATTGTGGGTTGCACAAAGAGCCAACATGGGCTGATATGTTTGATAGATAGATGTCCATCGGTAGATAGCCATTTCTTTTCCAATGTTGTCATCTTTGATTAAATAGGTCTTTCAGATTTTTTAAATCTTACAAAAACCTGCCGAACATTTGTGTTCAGAAGCAATGAACAATAGTGAAAAAGTAAAGGATTTAAAAAAAAAAAAAAAGATAACATTGTACATGAACTCAGTCAAATTATTTCCAGGATGGTTCTATTTTTAACATCTTCTTGAAAACCAACAAGAAGTTAGCCTGATCTCTGATTTTGGGTATTTGAGGTATTCCGATGGAATTTGTCGTTTCAGTGATGGTGATAGACTTAACATCTCTATTGGGTTTATTTATTTATTTAGTGTATGGCATATCATACATGGACTAACAATATATATTAACATTTCAACTAGATTAGTAGAACCCAACAAAATATAAATGTTAAAAAGTTCTATGTTCAAATACCAATGTCTAGGCCATCTAACCACTGAAATGCAGCATTGTTTACATTTTAAAACATCAGAGGCTGGACTGGTAGCATATGTCCTTAGCTTACAGCCAGTTACAATGTGATCTACAGTTTCACATGGGACCCGCCGTCCCACTGAGGTGAGGATACTACACCCCATTTATACAGACAGTCCCAGCAGATGCCGTATGAGGTGCAAATCCTATTCAGGATTGTCCATTGCCAACATGGTAGTTCAAAACCTGGCACCTTTTTTGTGGGGACAACATAAATAAGATAAGAAGATTAAACAACGGCCTCCCACAAGGCTCTGTAATGGCACCTACACTATTCAACTTATACGTATCAGATATGCTGGCGACAAGGGAACGCAAATTTGGATACTCTTGATGATTTGGTCATATCAGTACAAGAAAACACGTAGAGATGGCTGACAGCCTCCTGTCCAAAGATCTTAAATTCTTCACTGACTAGAGGCTCACTGTTACTGGTAGCACCAACAAAACAGTAATTCCATCTATTGGGTATAAATAATAATAATAATAATAATAATAATAATAATAATAATAATGGAAGATCAAATATGCTTTACCTCTTTGGTTGCAAAGAACTAATTTTCCATTTGATCTTTTCTGCCCACTTTCC
>QLTV01003663.1:979105-1012352 GCA_003457575.1 Thermophis baileyi
AGAATTTCACAAAACACATCAAGAAATTGCAGCTTCCTGCAATAACACCAGCGGAACTGCAAAAGACTGCGCTACTCGGAACATCATATATTTTAAGAAGATACTTGGTTGATACCTAGGACGCTGGCAGCAACCCGTATCAACCATTAGCACCAGTCAGTGGTATTTGTGACACTTTTAAATGTTCAGTTGACTGAGTTTCATGTTTAATGAATAAAAGAGATAATAATAATAATAATAATAATAATAATAATAATAATAATAATAATAATAATAATAATAATAATAATAATAATAATAATAATAATAATAATATTTTATTATTATTGTTGTTGTTGTTGTTGTTGTGGCGCAGTGGTTAGAGCCGAGGTGGCGCAGTGGTTAGAGTGCAGTAGGCGCAGTGGTTAGAGTGCAGTACTGCAGGGTACTTCAGCTGACTGTTTAGCAGTTCAGCGGTTCAAATCTCACCGGCTCAAGGTTGACTCAGCCTTCCATCCTTCTGAGGTGGTTAAAATGAGGACCCAGATTGTGGGGAGCAATATGCTGACTCTGTAAACCGCTCAGAGAGGGCTGGAAAGCACTGTAAAGTGGTATATAAGTCTAAGGCCCAAACCGGGAGCATTTCACCCTGGTGCCACACCCTTTGTCACCTCATCGCGCGCGCGGAGGGGGAAGGGAGGGGGTCGCGGTGGCGGGTCACGGCATGAGAAAGGTTGAGAACCACTGGTCTAAGTGCTATTGCTATTGCTATTATTATTATTATTATTATTATTATTATTATTATCATCATCATCATCATCATCATCACCCCTCCCAACATAAAAAATAGGATGAACATTTCAGCCCCATTTTAGTGATACATTCCCCTGAGGGCCTTGAGATTCATAGAAGCAGACTGGTAGGCCAATGAAAACACCTATGTCATGTTATGACACAAGTACAGTACATAATTGTATCATTTGCCTATGACACCATGAAACACAATTGTCACTTTAATATCAGTGTGGCTTGTTATGCATGCCTGTCCACAGAGGTCTAATTCCTCACCCCACCCCACCCCGATTTGGCTGCAAATGGTTGCCCACTTCTTCTGTTTTATAGGAGTTAGCATTCATAGGTTTGTTAAGAATATTGGAAGAGAGCTCATATTTTATGGCAACTCAAGCTGAAAATCTCATCCATTCAAAAAAGTTGCTTTCTCACAGTCCCAGAGCAATGCTTGTTTAAATTTAATTAAATATGCACCACATCCTAACTTCAAGTTTACACCCCTTCTTTCAGTTTGAAATCCCACAAAGTTTGAAAGTCAGAAAAAGGCATGCTACCTGAAAATAGAATAGTCACTGAAATCAATAGATTTTTTCCTTTTTCCAGAGATTCAGAAAAAGCACTTTTCTTTCAAAAGTACAGGTTGTTATGAACAGCAGAAAGTATTAAAAATTGATCATAATGACGTCATAACAATTTCTGCATCTCAAGTGGTTCAGATATTAGTCACAGAACAGCTCTGGTGGAAAGTGCTGAGTCTTTTAAGGCTAGTCATAGTTAAGGCACAACTTGTAAAAAAATAATAATATTTTTTTGACATAGTTCTTTTACCAGTCCTTAAAAAATGAGATTAGGAACTAGCAAGAAAGTGGATAAAAACTGCATAGTATAGTTATTGATCAAAAGTGAACACGCCACGGAATGTACAATTTTCAAGCTATCCATTCAATGAGTTCCTTTACTGGGATTGCAACCATAGGTGCTAAGGGCAGGGGGAATGACAAAAATGGTCATGATGCAAATTCTGTCCTTTTGTACTTACTTTGTAGCATCACACACAAGTACCAGTTTTGGTTACCACACTATAAAAAAATATTGAGATTCTAGAAAGAGTGCAGAGAAGAGCAACAAAGATGATTAGGGGACTAGAGGCTAAAACGTAGGAAGAACGGTTAAAGGAACTGGGCATGGCTAGTCTCGTGAAGAGAAGGACCAGGGGAGACATGATAGCAGTGTTCCAATATTTGAGGGGCTGCCATAGAGAGGAGGGGGTCAAGCTATTTACCAAAGTACCTGAAGGCCAGACAAGGAATAATGGATGGAAACTAATCAAGGAGAGATTCAACCTAGAAATAAGGAGAAATTTTCTGACAGTGAGAACAATCAACCAATGGAACATCTTGTCTTCAGAAGTTGTGGGAGCTTCATCACTAGAAGCTTTCAAGAAGAGACTGGACTGCTATCTGTCAGAAATGGTGTAGGATCTCCTGCTTGGGTGGGGGGTTGGACTAGATGACCTACAAGGTCCCTTCCAACTCTGTTATTCTGTTAAACCCAATGGACATGGGTTTCACTGTGACACCACCACATACATTTCTTCTGTCTTATGAAATCTCACTTGCTTGTGTACATCAATTTTGGAATGACTAACTACCGGCAACTAGCTGTCATGTTCAATTGGTCTTGAAAATAGAATATTATAGTCTCAATATCAAATTGTAATAAAAAGAGTGTGAAATTTGAAAAAAAAAATTTTTTGATTATAATTGTTCTGTCAGATTATCCAGTGGTCCATTGAATTAAGTCATTGAACTTTACTGTACTCCACTATTTTAAAATATTTTGATTTTGTTTTAATTAGGTAATGCCAGGCATTATATTGCCCAACATCTTGGAACCCACACAAACTTTAATAAGGAGATGATAGTCATTAAATTAAGTTATGTTCACATCTCATTAGATATAGCACACTTAAGGAGCTAGTTTGGGGTAGTGGCTGAGCTAGAAACTGGAACAGGCTGAGTTCTAGTCCCACCTTAAGCACAAAGCCAATGGGTGGGTGATCTTGGGCAAGTCTTTCTCATCCCTAGGAGGAAAGCAAACTCCAACCACTTCTAAAATCTTGACAAGAAAAATGCAGAGACTTTTCCAGGAAGTCATCTAGAGTCAGAAACTGACTTGAAGACACTTCCCCCCCCCCAAAAAAACCCTCAATCAACTAAAAAATTAAATTGTACCATTAACCATGATTTATTGAATAAATTACAAATTAAGCAGTAGTGGGTTCTAAATGCCGTTGCTACCGGTTTGCGCGCGCGCTTGCGTGCACACACAACTCTTCTGCGCATGCGCAGAAGCTTCTGTAAATGTGCAGAAGCATCCCAGGCGGGTGGGCGGAGCCTCCCGCCGCCGCCACCAGTTCGCAGAACCGGGCCGAACCGGGAGCAACCCACTGCTGAAATTAAGCCATTTGGTTTGATTTAAAAATCACAGCAGCACAACTCAATAGGCCTAAACCAAACAGGCCACGTTATGACTTAGGATATACCATTATAAATTATAAATAACATAATCTACCCAGATATAATTTAAACTATTTACCTCAAGTAGATGTATTTTTCATTCATTTTGAGGAATCCATTTTTATGAATATGTGTAACCATGTGTGAATCAGAAATGAGAAAACCTGTGAATGAGCTACTTCTCCATATGAATTCAAAGGCTAGCAATGCATATAATTAAGTTCAGAAGATCTATAGCTCAAGCACAGCAGTTTCCTTTTCTTTTCTTCCCTCATCGTGTATATCCCCACCTTCTTTTGAATGTGGCATTTAATGGTGCATCTCTTTCTGATGTTAATATTGTGTGTACTATAATTAAACATTTCTTTCCCGGAACATTTATTGACTTTCTTCATCGCTTCATGGCATTTACATAATTACAATCTTTGCAACACTTGTCAGATCTGAGCTATCAAGTCTGTTTACACTGCAGTGGAAAACTATTTACAGAGAGGTAGAAATATAACATTTGTATCTATAACAGGAAAAGGTATGCACATTTCTTTCTTTCTTTCTTTCTTTCTTTTTTTCTTTCTTTCTATCTATCTATCTATCTATCTATCTATCAATCTATCTATCTATCATCTATCTCTATCATCTATCTATCTATCTATCTATCTATCTATCTATCTATCTATCTATCTATCTATCTATCTATCTATCTATCTATCTATCTATCTCTCTATCTATCCATCCATCATGTCTGTCTGTCTGTCTGTCCGTCCGTCCGTCTGTCCGTCCATCCATCCATCCATCCATCCATCATCTAGCTCTATCTATCAATATCTTTCTTGGGATTGTTTTTTCAATAACCACTCCAAGCTATGGAAAGTTCTGCTTATAACATTAACTAAATTATTTAAACTTCTGGGTTTAGGAGGCTGAAAGAGTATGACTTGCCCAAAGTCACCCATCTTAGATTTGTGCCTAAAACAGGACTAGAACACATGGTCTTCTGGTTTCCAACCTTGGAAAGTCTCCAAGAGTTAAATATGGATACTACATCTTGAAATAATATTTAGATCCAGATGTCCGTGATCTTGAAATATTTATATCCACCTGGATGGGTTCAACTAAGCTAATTAGACTGTAGTAATTCTCTACCCCCAGAATTCCAATAAAATAACTCATTGTTTATGTAAATCCAGCCAAAAACCTCTTTGTTTCTGTGAATAATGTGAATACAAAGAATATATTTAGATGGCAATCCTTCAGTTCGTGGAAGCAGATGAGAGACTATAAAACTTAAGCTGTAGTCCTCTGCTTTACAGAGAAAAGCCAAAGATACAGTATATGAAAATGCAATGTGATTGTGATTGAATACTAAAAGACCAGGGGAATAGAGAAAAAGTAATAGGAATATGGTGTAAGTTCAGGTGGCTATTGGCCAACTATTGTTATTGGCCAACTATTGTTTGTTAATTGATGTTGGCATTACAAAGATGGTTGATGAAAGTATCGTTGGCTTACCTGAACGGTCTTCTCTGTGCGCTGCGGGGAGAGTCCAAGCAAGGGTTAATCTCATTGGTTGTCATGGGGACTGAGTTAATTGATTGAATTAAACACAACCTCTCTGCTTTCCCGGCTGTGATT
Organism: Thermophis baileyi; assembly: GCA_003457575.1. Lineage (NCBI taxonomy): Eukaryota > Metazoa > Chordata > Lepidosauria > Squamata > Dipsadidae > Thermophis > Thermophis baileyi. The sequence goes on from QLTV01003663.1 coordinate 984,028, forward strand.
ATCCAGTTTTGAAACGAAGGCGTGCAATCCCTCCAAGGTAGTATTAAGGAAGAAAATCCAGCAACCCTGGAACACAAGCCAGGGCGGGTTTGGACTCTCCCTGCAGCGCACAGAGAAGACCGTTCAGGTAAGCCAACGATACTTCTCCTGTGTGCTGCTAAGGAGAGTCCAAGCAAGGGATATACCCAAGCTTAAGTCTCGTGGGTGGGAGAAAGCTGGTCCAGGGGAGCAGAAGTGGAGCAGACCCTCTGAAGTACCTGCCTGCCAAAGGCCGCCTCTGCCGAGGCAAACACGTCCAATTTGTAATGTTTGATAAATGGTGAAAGAGTAGTCCATGTGGCCACCCGACAGATGTCTTCAATGGATGCCTGTGTGGCCCAGGCTGCGGATGTGGCCGCGCTACGAGTGGAATGCGCTGTTATGCCACCAGGCACCGGCCTGGCCTGATCTTTGTAAGCCCGGGCGATGCAGGCCTTAATCCAACGACTGATAGTCTGAGGCGTGACCTTATGACCCATCGAAGCCAGTTGAAAGGCCATGAACAACGCCTCAGTCCTCCAAAAGGAAGCCGTCTGTCGGAGATAAATCCGGAGAGCCCTCCGGACATCCAACTTGTGCCAACGACGTTCCAACTCATGACTTGGATTAGGAAAAAAATCCAGTAGTATTACCTCCTGGGCCCGATGGAACCAGGAGTTCACTTTAGGCAGAAAGGAAGGATCCAAACGGAGAACGACCCTGTCCGGATGGAAATGACAGAGGTCATGGCGCATGGAAAGCGCGGCCAACTCGGAAACCCTCCTGGCCGATGTAATAGCGACTAAGAAGGCAGTCTTGAATGTCAGGAACCGGAGGGAAACCGTCCTCAATGGTTCAAAGGGAGGAGATGTCAGAGCTTGCAGGACCTGGGAGAGATCCCAGGTAGGATATCGATGAACAACCTGGGGCCGTAAATTAGCGGTACCCCTCAAAAAACTCCTCACTTCGGGATGGTAATACAGCGATCGCAAATTGCCCAGCCGGATCACCGTTGATAAGGCCGCCACCTGCCTGCAAAGCGTGTTGGGTGCCAACCCTTTCTTAAACCCTGCCTGTAGGAAGTCCAAAATCTGTGGAATCGAGGTGGACAGCGGGTCGCGTCGAGAGTGAGCACAAAATCTGCAATAGGCTAACCAGGTCGCATTGTAGATACAAGAGGTGGATGCACGACGAGAAGCTTGGATGGTAACAATCACTTCATCGGAGAATCTGTCATTTCTGAGAAGCCGCCCCTCAAGTGCCATACGGTCAGGTGCAACCAACGAGGGTCTGGATATAGGATCGCACCCTGGCTGAGGGAGATCATGCTGTCGGGGATCCTCCAAGGACGAGACACCGAAAGCTGCACCAGATCCGCAAACCAAGGTCGCCGAGGCCAATGGGGAGTGACCAGGAGTATCTCTGCCTTCTCCGCTAACAACTTCCAAACCACCCTTGGAATGAGAGGAATCGGAGGAAAAGCGTACAACAGGCCCGGCAGCCAGGGACAGCGGATGGCATTGACTCCTTCCACCCCCTGCGCTAGAAACCTGGAGAAAAATCTCGGAAGCTGTGTGTTGTGACGAGTCGCAAACAAGTCCACTACTGGTCGGCCAAACATCCTGGATAGGTCCTTGAAGAGGTTGGGGTGCAGGTGCCACTCCGCCGGGTCTATCGTGGCGTGGCTGAGCCAGTCCACCTGCACATTCGAAGCGCCCGAGATGTGTTCCGTCTGAAGAGATCTCACGTGTAACTCTGCCCATAGACCAATCATCTCCGCCTCCCGCATGAGGTGCCTGGATCTCGTGCCCCCTTGGCGGCTGATGTGGGACCGGGTTGCCACATTGTCTGTCAGGATCGAAACGTGTGTATTTCTCACCAGCGGCTCGAAATGTTGAAGAGCCAGGAACACAGCTCGTAGTTCCAGCAGGTTGACATTGGTATTGACCAAGTCCGATGGGAGCCAGCGCCCATGGGTCACCTGGGACTGGGCATGGGCCCCCCCATCCGAACAGACTGGCATCCATGGTAAGAGTCACTCAGTTGGGCTCCTTGAAGAGATAGCCCCGCTGAATTGCTGGGGACACCCACCAATGCAGGGAATGAGGGACCACCTCCAGCACCCTTACCAGCACAGAAGAATGGCTGGTCCCTGTTCGTTGAAAGGGAAGTAGGCTCCATTGTAGAGTGTGAGCGTGCACCACATTGATGCACGAGATGAACATCCCGAGCAGTTTGGAAAGTAGAACCAATGACACACGGTCCTGTGGACATACCTGCTCCACCAGGGAAACAATATTGGAGCGGCGGTCTGGAGACAGAAAAACCTCGCGAGTCCCGGTATCGATAACTGTCCCGAGATGAAGAAGCAAGGTGGTGGGCGTGAGGTGTCTCTTTGGGAAGTTCCCTGAAAAACCGTGCGCTTGCAGAGTTCGAATTGTGAGCAGGAGGTCCGCACAGGCGTGTCGAGGCGAAGTTGACTGGATAATTATATCGTCCAAGTAACATTGCAGACGAAGAGGATGTGTCCTGAGATGCGCCGCCACCACATCCAGCAATTTGGTAAAGGTTCTGGGTGCTGATGACAGGCCAAACGGCAGGGCCCGTTACTGGAAGTGAGACCCTGCGAAACAGAATCTCAAGAACCTCCTGTGGGATGGGCGTATTGGAACGTAGAGATACGCCTCTTTGAGATCTATCGATGTGAGCCAATCCCCTTGCCTGATGCATCCCAAGATGGACCTGAGGGACTGCATCTTGAAGCGTTTGTATGCCACTTGCAAATTGAGTTGTTTCAAATTCAGGATCGCTCACCACCACCACCCCCGAGCTCTTTGGGACTAGGTATAGGATGGAATAGAATCCTAGTCTCTCTTGTCCTGGGGGCACCCTCTCTATAGCTGAAATCTCTAGGAGGTGGTGGATTTCTGCCTCCATTAGCGCCTGTTTGGTGGAATTGGTTGGAACTGGACACCTGATAAAACGTTGGGGGGGTGGACTGGTAAACTCTATGGTGAGGCCTAACCGGACAGTCTGCAGAGCCCAGGCGTCCGAGGTAGTTAATTCCCATTGGGCCACGAACTGTTGTAGTCTGCCCCCAATGGGAATCGCCTCTCCGGAGTCACTTGGATCTCCGAAAGGCCCTAGATCCGGATCCCCTGAAAGGGCGTCTTGATTGGGAAAACTGTCTACCCGTCTCTGCTGGCAGAGCTGTCCTGTGGTCTGTCTGCCCCCTGGAAATACGACCTTTGGAATTGGGGCCCTCCAAAGGAAGAATCAATCGAAATGGCTGCCTGCGATAATATGGGGCCGGGCGCCTGTCAGCCCTTTGGTGAACCCGGGGCAGAACCTTCCTTTTGTCCCTGTCTTCCACTAGAATTGAGTCTGGAGCATCCCCAAATAGTCTCCCTCCTGTGAAGGGAGCAGCCGCCAAGCGCCACCTGGAGCACATATCTGCCTGCTAATTGCGCAGCCAAATCATGCGGCGAGAGGTGACACAAGCTGTCATCACCCAGGATGCAAATTTAGCAGCATTCAAAGTGGCATCCGCAGAAAATTCTGCCGTGGCCAGTAATTTGTTAAAATCCTGCCGTAAACAGGAATCCTCCGGACGCAGTCTAGACTGCATCTCCCTAAGCCACATAATGGACGTTCTATTAAAGAACGTTGCAGCTGTAGCTGCCCTAATAGACCAGGCGGCCGCCTGGTGGGACTTACGCAGCATGTTTTCGGCTTTGCGGTCATCAGGCTTAAGGCCTTCCGACACATCAGAGGGAAATACGGTGGAAGACACCAGATTAGCGATAGGAGGGTCCACAGCTGGAAGCTGAAGCAAGTCTTCCACTTCTGGGCCAAACCCATAAAACTTCCTCTCAGCCAAAATAGGACCGGGGACCGCAGATGGATGGTCCCAGGACCTCTTGATGGCATCTATAAACAGCTTAGAGGAAGGGATGACATCAGATTCACGCTCTGGCTCTGAAAACAGGCCTGCAGCTGGATCAATACCCACTGGGGGATCCAAGGACTTAAAAGACACGCCAATGTTGGCCGTGAGTTTAGCTTTGTGAAGAAGAGTTTTAAATAAAGCTGGTTTAAAGAGGCCCATAAAGACTGGTTGGTCAGGGAGTAGACCTTCATCATCAGACAAGTTTTCATCTATGATGCTCCCCTCACCACGAAGAGAGGCTTCACTTAACCCTGATGAGTGATGAGAGTAAACATCACCCAGGTTGGACCAAACTTCCTGTAATTGGACAGGATTGGTCTGACCAGGTTGCCTTTGCTGGATACCTACTGCAATCCCTTGGGAATAGGCATTTGCAATCATATCTTGAACATCTGTGGAAGACGTTGCCAGCAATCTTCAGTAGAACGGAGCCCCGCAGCAGTAGGGGTGAATGAGGCCGTAGATGTTTGCCTAGTGTTGGAAGGCCCTGGAGCCAAACAAAGTTGGTCTCCAGACAATTGGATGCCTCCCTGCACTAAGCCCTGGGAAACCATGGGCCTATCTGGTGACCAATCTCTTTCAGAAGCCAGGCCTGCATCCCCTGCGGTGTAATGCCCTCAGGCAGGGACTCCTATAATGAGTTAGCAAAGATGAGCTTATTGCTGTCCCACAGATCCCCGGGAACAGCACTCACCAAGCTCCAAACGGCCCTGGGCTGGCAGAAAAGGCAAGGCCTGGTCTGCCTGCAGCACTAATGGGTTCACCTGTTGGGGTGCCTGTGACAGGATTGCCTCTGCTTGTGACTGGGCCTTAGTGAATTGTTTTTCTAAAGCTCTAAGTCTTCTTTCAGCATCTTTCAATTTAGCAGCAGACCACTAAACCCGAAAAACGTCAACAAAATGGTGATCGGGAGCTGCGCAGTCACAAATCGGCTTCTAAAATGGCCACCGGCACTAATTGCAATGTGGTCCTGTATTAATGGCCAAACAAAATGGCCACCGCAACTCCAATCTGCCCGGTAACAGGGAAAAAACCAGGGGAAAAAATGGCCGAGGCTTTTCTTTCCCCCCAAAAGGGCTTCAAAATGGCTACCGCCAGTCACGGAGCTAACAACGAGCCTCCGATACTGCCTACCTTCACAGCAGGCATCCAAAGAGCCAGAAAACCTTCACAGCAGGCATCTAAAGAGCCAGAAATACTTCAATTGCTCAAGCTCAGACAATAAAAAGGGGAGAGGACTTGCCTCTGCCCAAAGCCGCTCCAGTAGAGTTTAGCCCCTGGGGCAGGGACTCCGGCTGCCCAGCTGATAGGCGGTGACGGTTCTCGCCAGCGTACCGGCAAACCTGCACACACGCCGGCAGCAACGTTGCTCTTTTAAAAAGAAAAAAAGGAAGAGTCCAAGCAAGAAAATCACTCAGTTGCATGAGAAAATTAGCTGAGCTAAAAAATACACGTCCCTTTGCACCGACTGAGTTTTAAAACTGGATAATCACAGCCGGGAAAGCAGAGAGGGCGTGCTTAATTCAGTCAACTCAGTCCCCATGACAACTGATGAGATTAACCCTTGCTTGGACTCTCCTTAGCAGCGCACAGGAGAAGTGTTATTGGTTGGGAGTTGATTAGCTCCAGAAAGGCCTTTTGTCATGGTCAAAGCAGCACAAGGCACTGCTACCGAATGCAAGCTCAATCTTTAATAAGGCTTTCCTAATCCATGATTGAATCAGAAGAAAGCTGTCAAAGCATTACTGGGCATGAGTAGAGGATAGGGAAATATGTCTACATGGGTTGCAGATATGGCATTAACAATTAACCCTGAGACAGAATGGGCATGTGGTCACTGTCATCTAAGAGACCCTCTGGTGGCTTCCAGGGACAATGCTCTGCAAGTGACCAGATATGAGATTCTATTTATGAAGTTGGGTCCTTATGATTTAGGCTGCTGCTACTTGTCAGCCTCCCTAATAAGATGTCAGGGAAGTTTCTCAGGCTTATGGTTTTTGATAACATCAATTTGGCTTCTTTAGCACAAAAATTGGAAGTGGCTTGGAAGTTTATGACTCCCGAGGAAACTATGAATCTATTCTAGGATAATGAGGGTGTGTGTAATATACCTCCAGTGGTTTCTACTCATCCAATCAGAGAAAGGAGGTTTTGTGAGAAGGAGACTCAAAGTAATACTTATCTTAATTGTGTGGGATAATGATGTTGATAAGCTTTCAAGATTCTGTTATATTGCCCTACTAGTGATTCAGATTTTCTCCAGAAATCTAAGTGGTTCTTGTTTCCTGAACTTGCCAGGATTTTGAATAATCTTTTGTTAAGATTTTTTTTGAAAAATTGAGTCTTCATCTTCCTAGTGTTATGACCCTCTTAACTCGGATTTAAGTCGGGGTGACTGGATGGAGCTGAGCGTTTACTGGCTGGATGCCCTTCCTGGCACCACGTGGAGTTTGCAGATTTTTTTTTCTTTGCGCCTTAGGAAAGAAATATCTGCCACTACCTTGAACTCTCAACTTTCCAAGTGGGAGGAGAGCGTCTTCACCACTAGGCCACCACACCGCTCAGTTTGTATTCCCACAGAAATATTATTTTCTGTGGTAATACAAATTGTTTAGGGAAGAGACAATTGATTGAAAATGAAAAGAAAGTGAAATAATAAAATAACCGAGATTTTGTGAATATTTAGGCAGGAAAAAGGAAAGCGAAGTCTGCAAAATGATAAATAAAAGTATGATACTTCAGAAACGTCAAAGCATTTTTGAAGACCTGGCAGACAAATTTATAACAAATCTGACAGCAATAATCTCTGCATCTGTAAATGTATTTCTTGAAGATTATAAATAATATGACAGATATAATAAATATATGCAAGACTTTGTGGACAGACAGGATGAAGAGGAAATACAAACCCTAGCTGATGGAGAAGTGTTGAAAAATAACTAAAAGGAGGATTATAAAACAGAGATGACAATCAGATTGGAAAGACAAATGAGAAATCAAGAGCTGAAAAAGGATCTGGGCATGGACTTGTTTTTGAATTTACAAAAGAAACCTTCTAAAAACTTGGGGGGGAAATTGAGATGGGAGAAAGTAAATCTGCATGGAGATTAATTCTATAACAGTAACTTGATGGATTAAAGATTAACATTGTTAGAAGCAAAAGAATTTAAAATTAACTTGTTTCCAAAAAAATATGGAATACTTTTATAAAATTCTGGAAAACCTTTATGGACTTTTTGCTGACATTTGGACAGAAATGAAAATGATTTTTGGATTTGTGAATGGAAAAGGGGAAATATGGAAAAAAAATGAGCCACCTATGTACTTTCACAGGGATTGGACAACTATTAATTTGCCTGCACTTATTGCAAGGACAATCAGGAATAATTTCTTTAAACATTCTTTTTTCTTTCTTTTTCCTTTATATTTTATATTTTTATATTTATATATACTTTGTGTTTTTTTTCTCTTTTCTTTTTCCTGATTTCATTTTGTATTATCTTTTAGTATTGTAAAACTATTTAATAAATAGTGTTCTTATTTTTAAGAAAGATGATTTACAGTTGGTCAACATCTATATAGCACAATAACACCAATATTGCAGGAGATTTTAGACCAATTTAAAATGCTTTACTACTATAAAGCTTTTCATGGATCCTTGTAACCTTTTGGATTGTCTAGAATACGCCTGTCCATTTCAAGCAGGTGATCCTGTCCTAACAACTTAGTGCAAAGCAAGGTAAGGTGCATTGACTGACAGCTGCATTTCCCCTCCTATTAAGGTTGCTGCTTCCACCTGCTGGGTGGGAAAATCAATAATTCTTCTCTTTAATGTGGTGGAGCAGGTTGGGCAATGGGAACTTGAGAAACAGTGATCTGGCAATCGTCCTATACAAGCAGCTATTGTAGTATTGGTAATAACAATTTCTCTGCTGCTGATCTTGTAACAATATTGCTGCTGTTTCGTTTTTTTTTAATGTTATTCTGATCCCAATAGCAAAAACCAAGTCAATCTAGAAACTACCGGAAAGAAGACATGTGAACTGCAATTCCAAGCGGCCAATAGGAGTTGGGCAGATAGCAGCCCTTGATCGTATCATCATGGTTGTCATCAAAGTACCAGAATACAGCATGGCTTAGATCAGGGGTCCCCAAACTTGGCAACTTTAAGACTTGTGGACTTCAACTCCCAGAATTCTCCAGCCAACTATGCTGGCTGGAGAATTCTGGGAGTTGAAGTCCACAAGTCTGAAAGTTGCCAAGTTTGAAGACCTCTGGCTTAGATCAAGACAATATAGAAAACAGTAATACTTAACAACAGATCAGATAACCCTATGTGGTTTGAATGATGGGCTAAGATGAAGGATGTGTCTTGGCGGCATGTGTCTAAGGAATAGTGAGCAATACATTGTAAAGCCATCGTTGGGAAAAAGACTGGATGGGCTTCTGGCTGTCTACAATGCATAGAGTTCAGCAGCATCTTGAGCAAAAGGAAGTTGTGTCAGATCCTGGGGTCTCTTTCATATGATTGGAATAGAGACTTTGTGCACAGTTTGGGACTTTGCACTTCATAAAAATAGAGCTATAGGAAAACTACTATTTTTATCATTCATTTCTTTATAAAGGTTGGAAGGAACTGTAATTCAGTGGCTGAGGGTTCTGATTTAGTGGTGAATATAAGTAGTCCTTGACTTATGACCACAATTGAGCCCAAAATTGCACTTCATAAAAATATACACTATAGGACAGGGCTGACAAACTCCCGGCCCGCGGGCCGGATGCATCACGCGCTGGCCACGGCCATGCCCGGTTTAGCAAAGGGGAAAACAGTCCCAATATGTCACGTGACGCCACCATGATGATGTGAGTTTGACAACTCTGCTATAGGAAAACTACTATTTTTATCATCCATTTCTTTATAAAGGTTGGAAGGAACTGTGTGTAATTCAGTGGCTGAGAGTTCTGATTTAGTGGTGAATATAATTAGTCCTTGACTTATGACCACAATTGAGTCCAAAATTTCTGTTGCTAAGCAAAATAGTTGTTGAGGTTGCCCCATTTTACAACCTTCCATGCTATAGTTGTTAAGTGAATCACTGCAGTTGCAAGTTAGTAACATGGTTGTTAAGTGAATCTGGCTTCCCCATTGACTTGGCTTGCCAGAAGGTCGCAAAAGGGGATCACATGATTCCATCATAAATATGAATCAGTTGCCAAGAGTCCAAATTTTCATCATGTGACTGTGGGAATGCTGCAATGGTTGTAAGTGTGAAAAACGGTCATAAGTCACTTTTTCAGTGCCATTGTAACTTTGAATGGTCACTAAATGAATGGTTGTAAGTTAAGGATTACCTGTACTCTAATCAATGCATGATGATGCAGCTATCATCTATTTAAAATTAGATTAAGATTAAAATTGAAACAACAGAATTTACACCTACCTGTTTTAATTGCTCTTCAAATGCTACAGTTTACTGTATATTCAAATGCTCAAAGTATTTACTGTACCTTTCAAAATTTCTATGTGAATTTAAAAAAAAAGCAGAAAGTTTCTTTTTTCCCCAATCTCACTTATTTGACCAAATCATACAACCTGTGACTCATTTTGAGTCAAATTGGGCTGCAGCCAAATTTCAGAATTGGGCCTAAACCAAACATTCCAGCTTTTTATTTATTCCACAAATCTGACAGATTCACAAAATATTGATCATGATTACAAAATAGGAAGTAGATGAATTAGAACTACTAATATACTTTCTTCCAACTTTGGTTTTACACTGTGGCTATAAAATGAATGAATGAAATCCTTTTATATCTGCTCCGGTTTGTGTGTTTTTAAAAAAGAAACATGCCTTTTTTTAGATTTGGTCTTGTCTAACATCTGTTTGGTTTAGTGCAGGGGTGTCAAACTCCTGGCCCGCGAGCCAGATGCATCTCGCACTGGCCATGCCTACATCTGGTTTAGCAAAGAGGGAAAAGTTGTGATATGTCACGTGACGACGCCGTGACGACGCAAGTTTGACAGCCCTGGTTTAGTGGAACTTTAAAGGTGAATTTCTATCATGTTCTTAATTGCTATAGGGAGTAATAAGCAGGTGTGGCAGATGTGACAAAACACTATCAGATGTAAAAAAAAACTGGGAAGATTGCTCTCTGACTATCAACTAGGCCTACACCCTAGCATATTATCAACTTTTATTCTTACATTTTCAAACAAGGAATTGGGACAGAACTAATCATCCTTTTGATATTCCAAGAATGTTTATGAGCCACTGAAGAATCCAGTAGAATTCTAGAAACTAAAGAGAATATTTTTTCTTTCCAGCTTCCACTTTAATTTTGATTAAAATTAAAAACCTTTTAAAAAAAAAGTTAAAAATAGAGTAAGACATCAAGTCTGGTGGGCATAAAATTGAACTGCTGACATGTATATTGGTGTCCGTGAATAGCATCATTGGGAATCTCAGCACTAGGCTAAAATGTGTTTGCTACTTTGTATATATGTCATCCCAGCCTGGTATATCTGCTTATAACTAACTTTTTTATTGATTTAATTTTGCTCAGAAAAATAATAATCAAATCTGGCTAGGAAAGTAGAAGAAGGAGCTATGGGATTGTTGCCAGTAACTGCCATTCCTGTCCCTCTCCAAGCAACAGCCATCATTTTTTTTTCCTCCTGTTAACAAACTGCATTTTGATTGGGCTGAATGTGTAGGATTACAGAAAAAGAGAAAAACATTGTATTTTCATTTCATTGTCTATTTATCTTGACCACTTGTGTCAAAGGAGCCAGTTTGGTCTAGTGGTTAACGCACCAGGCTAGAGACCAGGAGACTGTGAGTTCTAGCCTCTCCTCAACCATGAAAACTAGCCAGGTGACCTTGGGCCAGTCATTTTCTTCTCACAGGATTGTTGTTGTTGGGAAAATAGGAAGAAGATGTGTTGGATATGTTCGCCGCCTTCACTTATTGGTAAAAAATAATAGAAGGGGGATATAAACAAATTAATAAATGAAAACAAAAAAGACAAGATCAAATAAGCATTCACACCTCATGCAGGAGCTGACAGGATGCATTAATTTTGTTCCTGAAAAAACCATGGGATCTTCCCCATGACAATCTTGTTGTTGAAACTGCAGGCAATGACTATGGCTTAAGAAATGGCTGTCCAGATAGCAATAGCAATAGCACTTAGACTTATATGCCGCTTTACAGTGCTTTATAGCCCTCTCTAAACGGTTTACAGAGTCATCTTATTGCCCCCAACAATTTGGGTTCTCATTTTATCCACCTCGGAAGGATAGAAGGCTGAGTCAACCTTGAGCCTGGTGAGATTTGAACTGCCAAATTGCAGGCAGCCGACAGTCAGCAGAAGTAGCCTGCAGTACTGCACTCTAACCACTGCGCCACCGTGGCTCATAAGATGTCAATCTACTCTTCAGTTTGGGACAGGTATTCTGTCTGCACAGCAGTTATTTACAGATTCTGCTTGGTTGATTCCCCTGGAACTTTCACTCCTTCCACCTCTACGAAGAAAGCAAATGTGATCACTTTTCATGAGTGAAGGATATGCCATTTCCATTAAGAAACCTTTGGTAGCATCAACTCTTCTTTGAAAGTTTTAAAAAATCCATTCTTTCTCTATCTACATGTCATGTTCTTCATTTCTTCTGAAAGAAAATATTAGTTATAAAGTAGTTCATGGGAATGAAAAACCTATTTCAGAATAAATGATGAGGGAATCACTCAAGATTCACTGCTCTCTGACGGGGTGGGGGGTGGGAGGGGGGGAAATTCCCGCATTTTTTCTGCTATGACTTCTCATTCAGTTGGATGAAAGAATATTTGCTTTAAAAATTATCCAAAGAAGTCAGGGACGTTTCCCTGTGCGGGTCATGGTTCGCTCATAATTTATGATGAGGTGGCCCAGCTGTGTGTGTGAACATCCCATCTTTCACTGCAGGATCATTCCTCTCTCACGGCCTGCACTCTTTTTGCTTTCGACTCTTCCCCGAAGTTGCAAGAGAAACTTTCATGAGGAAATCTTCCAATCAGGCTCTTTTCAGCCAGAGAAGCTTCAAAGTGAGAAAAGCCTGTTAACAGAAGAACCAATAAGTACCACTTCCAGCATGAGGATAAGCTCAAAAGCACAGCTAACAGAATTTTTTTTAAAAAAAATAATAATAATCCTGAAACATCAAGAGGCTAACAAAGAAAAATAGAAAAAGAATAGATTTGAGAAGCTGCAAGGTAAATTGGTTACAAGGAGTCCAGGTTAAAATGAGACACACATTCCTTTACCAAGACACAATGAAAGATCGTTGAAGGATTTCATTGGTATTCACTTAATGGAGTTATTTTAGATTCTTGGGACATCTTAACATTTGTTACTTTTTTTTGAAAAAAATTGCATTTTTTTAAAATCCACCAAAAAGATTCGATGGATTCATATAAGATTTCTTTTTTTAAAAAAGGACTTTTCTAAAAAATAGAAATTGAAAAAGAAACAGAAAGATATGCATTTGTGCTATATCTCTGGTGAGCTTTTGGTTTTCTGCTTTTCCTGCTTGCCAATTGAATTACATCCATGAATCTTTGAAAGGCTGATCACTTAGCTGGAAAGAAATATGCCTTTTTTTTTTTTTTTTTTTTTTTTTTTTTTTTTTTTTTTTTTTTTTTTTTTTTTTTTTTTTAATAACTTTTTTTTTATTATTTCTTTTTTTTTTTTTTTCTTTTTTTTTTTTTCTTTCTTTTTTTTTTTTTTTTTTTTTTTTTTTATTTTTTTTTTACTTAAATGGAAAAAAATTTTCTTTTTTTTTTTTTTTTTTTTTGCACAATGTAACAGTATTTCCCCTTCCATTTGGGAAAAAAAAAACCTTTGGGAAAAATGCACACTGGGATATTTATACTGATTTTTGTTGTTCTCCCTTTGGCCTTTGCATTCCCAATTTATTACCCTTCATTACAAATTTATTTCCATCCATAACAGCATAATTATGGTGGTAATGTTCTTCAGGGTGTATAAATGTGACCGCCAGGGGGCAAAGCCACAAATGTAACAGGGAATTAATCTGAAGAACAGCAAAATGGTTTTCTTGGCTTTCTTTTTGATATAACATAACACCATCATTTTATCCAAAGATCTGGTCGACTTAATAACTGTGCATAAATCATTTACATTTTCTCACCTCTTCATTCCTTTTTTCTTTCACAATACTAAATATTTGATTCCATTATGTATTAAAAAATTATCTCATGATAACATGCAGCTGCTTTTTGAATACATATTTATTTGCTGAATTTATTTGTGTGCAATCTCAGGACTCTCAGCAACATATAAGAAGAAAAAATTAAATCATCCATGATAAGATTTAAACACAAACAAGAGGAAGAGAAAATAAAACTGGGAAAAAAACCAATAATGTAAATAACAAGTAAAAGAAGATGCAATAGGTTAAGAAAAACAAACTGGAATGTTCCTCCAAACAGCTGAGTTTTGAAGACCCTTCAAAAAAGCCATCAGGGACCTAACAATGTCCTGGAACTCCAGAGGAAGTTCAATACAGACGTGTGAGACCATTAGGAGTTTGTCCCACCTCTAGTAGGTCAGGCCAGTACCAGCTGGAGGAAGGAGCCAAGAGGGGTGTGAATCCAGACTATGGGTGGTGGAGCTCACAGTAGCAAGGACTCCTGTCTACTTGCTCATGTTTGACCAACTTTAACTCCTTCCAGATAATCAAGCTAGAATGTACTTCACTCACTTCCATTGTATCTACCAGTCAGAGTCAAACCTGGAGCAAAATTGAGCAACTTTGTTTAACAGATGCCTAGAATAGTCTTCACAGTGACTCTGCAAAAGTTTGCCTGACCTTCCAGGAGGATCTTGTTCACCCAAAAAGTACCTACAGATATAATAAGGGCAGAGAAGTAAGCATGCTTTACTGCTCTTACCACTATAAAGTAAGTCCTTCTAAAGGCTCTTACCTGTGCCCAGTCAGCTTCATCTTTTGTCTTCCTGCTATGGTACAGTAGATGCTTCATGTGTTTCTTCATCTCCCAAAGCTCCTCTATAAGCCAGGGTGCTATTTTCTACAAAAAGAGGACTGTTTATTTATTTAAAAGATTTATATAGCTGCCCAACTCACACATGGTGACATGCTGAACATATACAGGAGATACTAAAATAATTGATCCCATTGGAAGTGAATAGAGCAGTGATGGTGAACTTGTGGCACGTGGAGCCATATCTGAGGGCACGCGAGGTGTTGCCCTATGTCAGCTCCAGCACCAGCTGATTTTCGGCCTTCTGGAGGGCGGGGGGGAGGTCATTTTCGCCTTCCCCAGGCTTCAGGAAAGCCTCCGGAGCCTGTGGATGGCGAAAAATGGACCCAACGGCCCAACCGGAAGTTCGGAAATGAACTTCCGGTTGGGCCGTTGGGCTGTTTTTCAGCCTCCCCAGGCTTCAGGAGGCTTTCCTGAAGCCCGGGGAGGATAAAAACGGCCCAACGGCCCAATCAGAAGTTCGGAAACGAACTTCCGGTTGGGCCGTTTTTCACCCTCCCCAGGCTTCAGGAAAGCCTCCTGAAGCCTAGGGAGGGTGAAAACGGCCAAACGGGAAGTTCGGAAACAAACTTCCGGTTGGGCCGTTGGGTCCGTTTTTCGCCATCCACAGGCTCCCGAGGCTTCAGTGAGTCCTGTGCGCATGCGCGGGGGGGGCAGAGCGGGGGGTTGTGCGTGCATGCGTGGGGTGCATTGCATTATGGGTGTGGCCACGCTCACCCTTTTGGCACCCGAGCAAAAAAAGGTTCGCCATCACTGGAATAGAGGATCTACTGAAGAGCTTAGAAGAACTAACACAACCCTTATCTATAATACAAATTTTCTTCATTTCATTTGGTTTCTGTACCCTCATAAGTGACTGTAAAATCAGGACTGCTATGAGCATTCATCCAGTGTCTGCTAACTGCCCCAAATCTGTCTTTATAAAAATCTAAGCACATCTTCTGGTGATGTGAGCTCAGCCTTGCAAAAGTCCTCACTTAACGTCCACTTGTTGATTGTTCAAGTTGCAACAGTACTGAATGAAGAGTACAACGTCATTGTTGTGGCTGCTGCAGCATCCTGGCAGTCATGTGGTTACCATTTGTGAACTTCAAAGCAAAGTCAATGGGCAAGATGGCAGGAGATTGCAAATGGTGATCACATGACCACAGAATGCTGTGACTGCATAGAATTCACCTAACAAGGGCAAATTGTATATTGGTGCAGTCATGTGACATCATACCTTACAACCATGCTGCTTAGCAATGGAGTTCCCAGTCCCAATTACCATTGGTGAGAGCTACCTGTATAGAAACTGTGGGAAAGTGCCTGCAGGCCTCCATCTTGGCTTTCTCAACGGGCACCCTACTATCTGGTATAGACTGCCCCAATGTAAGAGATTAAAGTGCAGGAGCTATGGGCTGTAATATACTCAGTGTTTCCTTGGATGGATCTACAGTAGCATATTTGCCTGTTCAAACCAAACCAAATCACTTAACTAGTGTCATCCCGTTTTTATATCCTGGAATATTGAAAAGTGGAAAGTCTGAAGTAAGGGTCTATTATTTCTGGCATGTTTCTCTATGGTAAATTCACCCCCCCCCCAGGAAACATGATGGGCACATGAATTGACCTTACAGGGGTTTAAGACAAGCATATTAGCTATGCCTGAGTAGTCAAGGAAGATATCTGAGGTTTTAGGCACTTTAATTTTCACCTCTCTACAGGCTCAAATAGGTAAAAGAACTTGGGATCATTCATCAATTACTGTAATTATGAGATATTAATAATATATTTGCATTCCAAATATGGTATGTTGGTAGAAAGCAGAAGTCAATAAACTTAAATCCAGTCTTTGGATAAATACTGGCTGAAACTACTCCACAACTGTTTGATTGGTTCAACTAATTCTGGCAGAAAATTTCAATTTTTCCTGGGGAAAAGCAAACTAAAAGAAATTGAGGCATCATGGCTTTTCCAATAATGCTATTTTACTATTAAGACAAATCAAGTTAAGTTAGGCTTAAGACAAAGGATTTTAGATATAGAAGGTCAAATAGAAAGTGCTGCCTTCCCACAAGATATATTTATAAATAAGTGAATTTTAGTTCTCAGATTACTTTCATACCTCAGATTATTAGGAGCCGAGGTGGCGCAGTGGTTAGAGTGCAGTACTGCAGGCTACTTCAGCTGACTGCTAGCTGCAGTTCGGCGGTTCAAATCTCACCGGCTCAAGGTTGACTCAGCCTTCCATCCTTCTGAGGTGGGTAAAATGAGGACCCAGATTGTTGGGGGCAATATGCTGACCCTGTAAACCGCTTAGAGAGGGCTGTAAAGCACTATGAAGCGGTATATAAGTCTAAGTGCTATTGCTATTGCTACCTTCATATCTGTACCATATTTAAACCACTAAATTCAGGAGAGCTTTAACTCTTCTCCATTTTAATGTCGTTCCCACAGCTGTTTTGGAAGGGAGATGTAAGAGAAATCCTTTTGAAGCATGATAGCATCCCTGTAGCATGGGTGCGCACTCATGAAGCTGGCCCACACTCTGCCTCATTGTCAGATTGACAGGAATATTTGTCATCAGCTGAATATTCCTCTTATAAATTTCCTAGGCATTCTGGTAATTTCTATTTTACATTATCTGTTATTTATCAAGATAAGTCTATTGTATCTACAGGTAGTCTTCAACTTATGACAAGTCCAAAATTTCTGTTGCTAAGTGAGACATTTATTAAGTGAGTTTTGCCCCTTTTATGACCTTTCTTGTTACCATTGTTAAGTGAATCACTGCACTTGTTAAATTAGTAACACGGTTGTTAAGTGAATCTGGCTTCTCCATTGACCTTGCTTGTCAGACCGTCGCAAAAGGTGATCGATCACATGACTCAGGGACACTGCACTCATCATAAATATGAGTAGTTGTCAAGTATCTGAATTTCGATCACATGACCATGGGGATGCTGTAATGATCATGAGAAAAACAGTCATATGTCACTTTTTTCAGTGCTGTTCTAACACTCACTTCTAACAATCACTAAATGAACTGTTGTAAGTCGAGAACTACCTGTTTTTAAAAATAGTAAAATTTTGTTATTGTTGGCCAATAACAGTTATTGACATATTTAGGTGCTATATTTTCCCTTTAAAATACATTAAAAATGTACTTTTTAAAAATTCTGTATATGCTGTTATGTCTATGAACATAATAAAATTTTAATTTGATTTGATTTGAAGCTGATAACGTTTGGAAATGAGAACACATATACAATGATGTTTTCAGAAATGTCAAACAACTCTACCAGATCTCACGTTCTGGCATTTTATAATGTCAGCCAATGTGCTATTTCAAATGCTCATGTTAGCATCACTGGAATTAGGCAGTGCATTGCCTCAAGGTCACAAAGAAGAAATGAAGCCAATAACCTATTATTTAAAAATATTTAGCAATCCAGAAATGTGGTGTGCCTGAACTGAGAAAGAATGTAGGAAAAGTATCTGTAAAAACTGGAATCTTACCAACTGAATACAGCCTGCAGTTATTGCTTGCCCTGATACACTGCAAATACAGAGACCAGATGCCCAGTCTACTCTTCTAGAAACTATCCTCATGCTGAATATTACCTAGGAAAAACAAAGTAGATGATTTGCCTCAACATCCAGTAAAATATCTTGGTTCAGATTCAATTTGACTTTTAGAATTAGTCTTATTGCATGCTTCAATATTTATATCTGATTGCTTTCTTCACTGTTCACTTTTTAATGTACTTTTTACTGCTTTACTGCTTTTGACTCAGAGCTATAGGCAATGCTGAACTTTATACAAAATGACCGAACATCGCATGCATTCAACATGCCCAGCCCATTATTGGCAGAAAAAAGAAGACTTATCAAAGGGATGAGATCTCTATGATGACAGAATTGTTCTTCCAGTTTAGATGAGATTAAATCAGTGGTGAAATCCAATTTTTTTTACTACCTGTTCTGTGGGTGTGGCTTGGTAGGTGTGGCAGGGGAAGGATACTGCAAAATCCCCATTCCCTCCCCACTCTGGGGCCAGCCAGAGGTGGTATTTGCCGGTTCTCCGAACTACTCAAAATTTCCGCTACTGGTTCTCCAGAACCTGTCAGAACCTGCTGGATTTCACCCCTGGATTAAATGGTACAAGAAGTACCGGAGACACCTAAATTTAATATATCTTCCTTTTCTTGTCTTTTTCTATTTTTTTTTACTTTTTTTACTTTTTATATTATTTTTAAGTTTGTATTAGTTTTTTTTCTTTGTATTCATAAACTTTAATAACAATTATTGAAAAATTTACATGGCTATCAAAAATTATTTTTTCTAGGGGTTGAAAACACGGCCAATCAAATCAGATCAGCTGCTATGAAGCACTTTGAAAACACAATAGTTAGATGGACATATCCTGATAAACCCATAATGTATCTAAGTCAGGGGTGTCAAACTCAAGGCCCGCGGGCCGGATCTGGCCCACGGGGTGCTTAGATCTGGCCCACAAGGCCACCCTGAAACAGTGAAGGACCGGCCCGTGGTGCCTCGGAGCTCAGGAGGGCCGCATGCAGCCCTCCCGAGCTCCGTTTTCACTGGCAGAGGATTGTAGGAGGCCTTTCCAGCTGAAAATGGAGCTCGGGAGTCCATTTTCACTGGCAGAGTGCTCGGGCCACCACAGGTACCCCCCACACACAAATGATGTCAAGCTGGCCACGTCCATCCCGGCCCCCTGAGGTCAAACATAACCCTGATGTGGCCCTCAATGAAATCGAGTTTGACACCCCTGATCTAAGTTCACACAGAAAGATCCCAATGATCACATATGGTTCTAGGCCACATGCTATCTGCCCCTGATCAAAAGGGAAACATGCAATAAATCAGATGCTGATACCATTTAGTTAGACTTTGGTTTGAAGTATAAAGATTAACCATTCTGTAGTCATTGTCAATTGTTTTCAGTGGCATTGGTCTTTAATTAGAGAATGCAAAGATTTGTCCTGTGACTCAAGAATCATCCATTAGTAAGCATCTAAGAAATGTTTCACAGTATTGGATAAAAAACAGAAATATTTTCTGTCCACAACAATGGCTGTACATGACTTCATGGTAGGTTCATATCCACACAGCTTATGGTAACTACTGCACATGTTGAAGGTCCCAAAGGTGTTTTTTTCCCCCTAAAAGTCAACTGGACTTTCTTGGTTTGTTTCTTTGAAAACACTTCATTTCTCATAGAAAAAGTCAGAAGTTAATTTAAGTTAGAACTGGAGAAGCTTCTTGGATGAGAAATGAAATGTTTTCTTAGAGAAAAAACCAAGAAAGTCCAGTTGAATTTTGGAAGGGGAAAAAAAAAGCACCTTCAGGAGAACCATGACCTGGATGATTGAAAATCTCCATAGATACATGTTGAAGGATAAATCTACTATCTGATATAGTTCAAGGTGGGTGAGTACCATACCCAAGCTGCCATACTAGAACAAAGCTATGCAGAGAGTGTGCAGGTGAGATACATGAAGTGACAACAAGGTGTTTCCCTTTTCCTTCATAGTCCTAGGAAATGACAGCATCACAATACTTTCTGATAAATTTGTGGGTACTGCAAAAGCAGATTTCTTTTACATGGCGAATGACATTCTTTCTTTATACTTTTGAATACTATTTTTTGGCAGGCAACAATAATTCTGTAGGCAGCCAGAGAGAAAGTTGTCAGCTGGAACAAGTCTTGGAGATGGGCCGTTCTCCACATGGAACAATCTTCTTTTCACCTCCAGTTTTGTACATTAAATTATAGCCAACGCAATCACTGGGGACATTTTTTTCACATACTCTCTTTTGGATTATGTCCATGGAATTGTCACATTCCGTAATGCTGTCATTAGCCAAAAATAAACTTCATAACCACCAAGCTTTGGAACAATTCTTATCCAGAAAGGGTAAATAAAGTAAATAAACTCTTCAGGTGGAAAATTCTGCAATTCAGCAGGTCTCAAAGTTAATTATACTTAGAATATTAATTTCATCAGGTGTACCGTTCATATTATGATTATGCCTGAAAAATGAATGGTCTAATTTCAGGATATACAATGTAGCTTGCGTCATATAAAATCTCAGAGATGACATGATACAATTATTTCAAGAGTGCAGTAATGAGCGTAGTCCAGGGGTGTCAAACTCGTGGCCCGGATGTATCACGTGCTGGCCACGCCCACCCCCGTTTTTGTGAAGGGGAAAAAGTCGCAATATATCACGTGACAATGCGTGTTTGACACCCCTGGCATAGTCCATTCTTCATTCTTGTCCCAACACCCTTGTTTTTGCATCACAAGAAATGGTCACAAGTCCAAATCTGCACCTTCCCATGTATAAGTAGTCCTCGAATTCTGACCACCATTGAACCTTAATTTTAACCCTTAACTACAGACATACTATTTCGGCTACGCTATTACAGACATGAGGTCATAAAGACCTCAGTAACAAAAAGACATTCGATGTTTTCATGGTTGGATCTAAAAATTGATGTATAAAGCAGTAAACCAAAAAAATGTATTGATTGCCATCAAATCTACATCGCACAGGTCACTTTTTGTTTCTCCATCCTTGAATTTCAATCTTTCTTCTCTAATTTTTACATTGGTCCACTGAATGATGGTACTAATAATTTCTTTGGAAAATAATAATTTCCAAATCTCTAGGGGAGTAGGTGAATTTCCGAGATTTGTAGCTGCTGGCCGTAGTCCAGGTAATTGCACAATAATATTGTGACTAGCGGTTCTGGATCTATTGCTTCCAAAAGGTGCAGAAGACCATTTGAATTTGTTCTTGCCATATAAATTATTGCACGACGTAGATTGTACCTGGTTATCAATTTCATTGGGAGCTTCATCATTGCTGATGTCAGAAACAGCGGCGGCAGCGGGTTCCTCATCATCCATTACAAAATTTTCATCACAATCCGATTCCACTTCACTTAGATCACTCTCTGCTTCTCCATACCATTTTAGAACAGTTTCTTCGAAATTTGGATCACCAAAGTGGAAAACTTGGCCCCATTATAAAAAAATACTGTGCTTCAGCCAAATCACTCTCAGCCATCTGGTCACTCTCCCATCGACCGCTCCACCTCGCTTGGACTCACAGCCGCCCCCCCCCCGCCTCAGAGCCATCAGCTGCCTCCCCTCCTGGAGTGCCCAGGACTGGCACGTCTTCCTCTGAACTAACATCCAGAGTGGCGTTTGGGAAAGCGTCTGGGGAAATAATCATATTAACTTTCGGGGGGAATTACCGGTATGAATATGCTTTATTTGTCAAGTTATGTAAAAGTTGAGTGACATGAAAAATCATATGTCACAATTTCTAGAGGCATAAATTTTCAGAATTAGGAATGCCATAAACCTTGTTGACAGCTCAGCCAAGCATTCCATATGGGTAATTACGTTGATCTCAAAACTGTTGCCATAAATGTTTACAGATCTCTGCCATTCATTTGTCAAGTCCAAAAGAAAATCACAGATCACTTTTAATTGAATGGATCTTTCACTCTTTCCTTTTCTCCCTTTTGGCAGTTATTTTATTATTATTTATTTATTTGTTTGTCAAACATGTACAAGATAGCAGGTATAGGTATAAACATAAACATAATCAAAGTGAATACAGATAGATGAGGACAATAGGACAGTAGGACAGGGACGGTAGGCACACTGGTGCGCTTATGCACGCCCCTTACAGACCTCTTAGGAATGGGGTGAGGTCGACAGTAGACAGTTTAAGGTTAAAGTTTTTTGGGTTTGGGGAAGAAACCACAGAGTCAGGTAGTGAATTCCAGGCATTGATCACTCTGTTGCTGAAGTCGTATTTTCTGCAGTCGAGTTTGGAGTGGTTTACATTAAGTTTGTATCTATTGTTATAAATTCAGTTCTGATTTTGTATCCACAGACACTCGGATTTTGGGTTTGGGGTTTTTTGTCTTTATTTTTCATCAGGGGCTGCAAGTCAATTAAATTGTTTAGACATTATCTGTCAGGAAAAAATGCTCACTGGAATAAAAAGCTGTTTATTAGGATGTCTCGACTATGGGTAATTATGTAGTACAGAAAAATGAATAAGCATACAGCTGGGAGAATAAATTAGATCAGCGGTTCTCAACCTGTGGGTCGCGACCCCTTTGGGGGTCGAACGACCATTTCACAGGGGTCGCCGCACGCGTTAGCCCGCCATCTTGGTGCCACCGTCACTGCAGGGGTGAAAAGGTCCCGGTTCGGCCGTTCCTGCGGGTCGCCGGACAGCTGGTAGCCCGGATGCCGCCATTTGGGTTCTTCTACCCTCTGCGCATGCGCAGAATGCTTTGCGCATGCGCAGAGGGTAAAAGAACCCAAATGGCGGCGTCCGGGCGAAGTCTCCCGCTTCCGACGCTATCAGCTGTCCGCAGGCAAGCCCGAACCCGGAGCATTTCGCCCCTCAGCGGCGGGGGGGCGCCATTAGAAAGGTTGAGAACCACTGAATTAGATTGTACAGTACGTGCTTTAGGTTAATTATTACCAATCAACTATTTTAATGTTTCAAACCTGAAAAACAGTATTGCAGCAAACCAATAGTACTAAATTATACGAACTATGCTGGATTAGGGCAAAAGTTCCTTTAGTTTTGCCATCTGTTTCTAGGTGTAGTCAGTCATAAATGTTATAGCTATTTGAAATACTGTACTGTAGATCCAGAGTAAATTAATACTTAAAGTAAAAGTAACATTAAATGTTAATAATTACAAACAATTCCATGGATTTTAATGGTATTTTGGCACACTTAATAAAAATCCAAGACAATAGTGATAGTTAAGATTTCTTGTTTGTTCCCAACATCTAATAACATCATACTTCCGCTGCACCTGTAGTTTAAATTGAACCAATTAAATAATTAATGGTTATAAACTAAAGCAACCTGCATTAAGCTACTAACCCTATTTCAAACAGTAGTTTAAACAACTACAGACATACCTTGCAGTAATACCTTTCATAAATTAAATTGGAAAAAGAATATCCTGTCTTAAAATGAAAAGCCATCTCAATCTGAATAACAAAAAATGGTACAATTTTGTCACCCGATTTGTCTAACAAACATGTCATTACTAGCCTATCTTTAGATCTGAGAGTGACAACATACAATAATACACAGATCAGAAAGTAGAGAACTTATTTTCATTTCAAGTCTGCTTAAGTAGATAAAAGCAATTAGTATTTTAAAATATATTTCAACAAACCTGAAAAATAAGTTTTATGTTCCTTTTAGGATGAGGAGTATTTTTAACCTCTTATACAATTCTTATCTAGTGTATTCTTCTCTAATTCCTTTGCTCGTCATAAAGTTGACTGTCGAAGCTACTGTCCGAGCCTACATAAATTTTTAGATATATGAAAGACTCAAAGTTCTTCCCCAAAACAATTGTATTTGCTATTTTGCAAGACCTGGATTCAAAGTGTTAAAGAGAATGATATGTTCTGGAAAAGTGAAGTTTGAAGCTATAAACAGAAGAATTGTGATCTGTGTAAATACAGAGTGATATTTGTCCTCTAGCTGTTAAGAACATTTGCAATGTCAGATACAACAAGTAAATGCTTTATCCTTTTACTTAATACTTTTGTTTGGGTACACCAAAGCTTTTTTTTTTTTTAAATGTGGATCATGGGAACTTTTCTTGTAATAAATTGTACAAATGCAATGTTGCTGTTTTTTCCTCCATAACACTAACACACATACACACTGCAACAACAGAGGCCTCTGGAAAATATTCTAGATGTAGATCCATGGCAAACTGGCTTCAGACCTGAGCAAAGGAATATAAACTGTGTTGGGTTCTACTACGGATGACTTGGGGCAAGACTTGAATCATGTCCTGCCATTACCATCCTTGTCCTCCAATATCTCTCAGAATTCTGAACACATTCACTTTCTTGATCATCTATAGGTTTGTGATTTGGCAGTGTTTTAGAAGACACTATTCCTACCCAATATGCTGTTAAAGGGAAAGAGGTCGGGCCTACAGGCACTCTTTTATGGACCCTACCTTATTTAACATCTACATGAGGCCATTGGAAGAGGTCATACATCAGTTTGGATGATAGTTATACATCTTCATCCTGGGCCCAATGAAAAATGTGGTGGAAGTTCTGACTCAATGTTTGGATGGTATCAGGGTCTCGATTGGGA
This sequence comes from Thermophis baileyi, assembly GCA_003457575.1. Taxonomy (NCBI): domain Eukaryota; kingdom Metazoa; phylum Chordata; class Lepidosauria; order Squamata; family Dipsadidae; genus Thermophis; species Thermophis baileyi. The sequence goes on from QLTV01003663.1 coordinate 1,008,247, forward strand.
GGAACAGTTCAGACTCAACCCTAGTCGGACAGTTGATAGGCTGGCCGAATTAAAGGGAGATTCAAATTATGTTTCCACCGAAAGCACATTATTACTTGAAATATTTCAGTGATAGATGCTCTAACAGAACATTTAATGCCTGTCAGGAAATGTACCATTACAATGGAAAAATTACTAAATTTCCTCAAATCAGTGGACTTCTATTCTCCTTCCTGCTGAACCACAGACAAACAAATTATACAACCAGCAGAAATGCTTAAGAAATGCATTGCAGATATCATGATGCTCAAAATGGATGTGTCGTTAGCCTAAGGAAGCAAAAGAAAACAAGGTAGAATACCTATCAGCCCTGTGTCCTGTATGGGGTATTCTTGGGACAATGCTCTATGCTTTTATTTGCCCTGTCTCTTTAGGCACAATCTAAACTGTCACAGAGGGAAAGGGCAAGCATTCTGTTTCTGGTTCACTTTCTTCCAGGCAAGAAGACTTCATGTTTCGGCAATTGCTGACTCCTAATGCAAGCCATAGTATATTGCAATTGCTGGCTTCTAATGCGAGCCTTTTGTATATTACAGGTGCAAACCTTAAATAACAACTTTAAGGACTTAAGAATCATTTTGGATCTTTTCAGTGTTTCTTTCCTGCCTTTTCTGTGTCTTGGATTCAGATCGTTTTTCTAAGCTTCAGTCAAATGTTTTGACTGTTTTGTGTTTCTGCCAAACAAAAAATTGATTCTTCATTTATAGCTGTGCTAATAATCATTTGCTCCTATTTGTTTACTGCAGGGGTCCCCAAACTTGGCAACTTTAAGACTTGTGGACTTCAACTCCCAGAATTCTCCAGCCAGCAATTCTGGGAGTTGAAGTTCACAAGTCTTAAAGTTGCCAAGTTTGAAGACCTCTGGTTTACTGTTTCCACAGTTGAAAATTGTATGCTTTGTGGATTTGGCCTGCCTCACAATTTGTTCCATTTATCTTCCAGTTCAGTACAACACTCTGATCTTTCCTGTAACTCCACAAACTTTGGGGAACAGTTTCAGATCATCTTATTGCTAGCCTCACTATTGTGAAATTGAAAATACATGAAAATCCACATAAAAAGTCTGGTTGCTATTTAGAGCATCTTAGCTTTTGCAAGAAGAATGTTGCAAAACCACCATTAAGCTATTACTTTTCTCAATTTAATTAAATTGTATTTAAAAACCAGGGAAACAATGCTGAGCTGGTGTTGTTTAACCTGTGCAGGTAATAAGGACAGCCTGGAAGCCAAAAGACAAGATAATGCAAAAATTCTCTGCTCGTGGGAAAATGGCCTTTTGCAAAGATTTGCAGAGCTCCCGCATTTCTACTTCAATGCAATGCATTTCCTGTAGAACTGCAGCCAAGTTGCAATAAATCATCTGAACTGAGACTTATCAAAGGAGAATGTGGATATAGCAAAAGTATTATACGTGCAGGTGCCCAAAATGTTATTGTTTCAAATCATTATCAAGCGAATGGTTGTAAGTCGCGAACTAGCTGTAGCATATTTATAATACAGCAAATTTTGATAAGTGATATTTTTGATAAGATTTTAAAAATAAATGATACTGAATAGACGCAGAATTAATAAATTCAAAAGCTTTAATGTAAGTACCACTATTTAACTTGTCCAAGAAATGCAAAAATTCTTACAAGTGAGATATCTTCATATTTTCCACCTTTAAAGAACTGATTGCCTAGTTATTCCAATTCCAATTCAAACCTTTATTGTCAGAGTACAACATGGGTACAATGAGATTGGCTGAGCCTCCTGTTCCTGTTTTATGCAAAAAAAAAAAACAAAACACCCTTGTAAATAAATTGGTGAAGATAAAATATGTGAAATCTTTAGTATATTAGTCATTTGGGGGGGGGGATGATGTCAGCAATAAATACTATGCATTGTGTAATAAAACTGCAGCTTATTTGGCTAATGATGTTTGAAAAGGAAAAGATAAAAAGCCTATGTGTGTATTACAAGGTTAATCAAAATAAATTACTTACGTTTTTAAATCAGTCATCTACATAAAATGTTCCGGTTCTTTGTTCAGATTCCTCCTATTTCCCAATTCTTGACTTTTTTCCACTTCTCATTAAGTATTTCAAAGTTCCCTTGGTATCTCATGGATATCTGCAAGAATTTCAAAGCAAAAGACACATAAACAAAAATGCTGAGCACACCAGTCAATAAAGCCTTGTTCATAGAGACATGTTTTGTTTTGCCAAAGTACTGGAGAAATTGCACTTGCTAGGGAAAAACAGTGATGCACAACTTTATATCATTTCTGAGATCTGCTTGTACTGGAAATGCCAGACTTCTAAAAAACAAACCAAGCAATATGCTTCACTCTTGTGGATGAGAGAGAGAGAGAGAGCATTGCTGCATGAAGCAGCTTTAAAAGTGGATTTGAGAAAGTGGAGTTGAAATGAAGCAATCCTTTGAAACAGCACAGCCCTATGGTAAAAACAATTCTTTCTTTTTCCACTAGGTGGCCTTGCATAATCAGCTGACCTCAGAAACTCCTGTGTTGGTTTTTTTCCAATAGCAAGACAACTGCAAGAAAGCCGTATTAAATATTTTCTGAAATACCCAATATACAAAAAAAAAAAAATACTTTCAGCTGTATCATCATTTTAATAAGATTGAAATAGGTTAATTCAATAGCTTTAAAACAAACCACATTTCCACCTTTATACAGGAATATCACATTTAATTCACTGCAAGAGAATTACTGTTTCATATGCAGATTAAAAAATTGGTATGGAGTGTTCAATCAGTTTAAATTATTTATATATCGAACACCAAATTAAGAAGAAAAAGAAAACACATATTTGTGAGACTAATAAAACAGATTAAGAGAGGGAACAAATGATATAAAATAAGAGGTAAATAGGATAAATTCAATAGGATAAAGTATTTTATATATGTTTATAGCTACAGTACAAGAGTGAATAGCATGAGATTATTTTTACGGTCCCTCCAAACCCCCAATGCTTAAGACCCAAAGAAGTTTGAACTCATTAGCTTCTGATCTGATAGCAATTGCACTAGAGTAAAATTCAGCAGCTCTCTCATAATGTTCTCAAGGGTTGTGAGAGGTGGGAGTTGTAACAGCAGCTGCAATTATGGACATCCCCATCCCTTTGCATCCATGTGTGATGTCAAGTGGGGCTTAGAAGTGGGGCTTCATTTTCAGGGGTGTCAAAATCCCATCGATATGGCGGCATCACGTGACATATCGTGACTTTCCCCCACTTTGCTAAACCAGGCGTGGGCGTGGCCAGCCCGTGACGCATCCGGCTCGCGAGTTTGACAGCCCTGATTTACATTGTCTTGACCACTATCTGAACACTTCCTGCCAGGTGTCTTCCAGAGTTAAAATAAATGTATATACATAAATTATTGCTTTAATTTCAACAAGCATTTTCCAACTTTTTTTTTCATACTTTATGACTTCTTTCTAACCACTTACTCCTTTAAATATATTTGTGGTTCTTTTTCTTTCTTTCTTATACATTAGTAGAAAAAGCTTCTAGTATCCTCAAGCTAGGGATTCTGCTAAAGGAGTCAGCACATGTTATCGATATGTCTTCTGCAAGTGGCTATATTGTATATATGGATTGAATTTAACATTATCATTCTGGATAAAGAAAAAAAGCTTCACTGTGAGTTTTACTTTTAATCAGCATGGCTTTATTATTATTATTTATTATTATTATTTATAAAATTTGTATGCCGCCCAACTCCCGAAGGATTCTGGGCGGCTCACAGTATATAAAAAAGACAACAATAAAAACATATATATAAAAAAACAATTTAAAAATATATCAATATTAAAATAAAACATTCACACAAACATACATTGGCCAATCAGTCAATTATTGGCCCCAGGCCTGCCGGAAAAGCCAGGTCTTAACGGCTTTACGGAAAGCCAGTAAGGTGGGGGTAGTACGGATCTCGGGGGGAAGTTGGTTCCACAGAGTCGGAGTGGCTACAGAGAAGGCCCTCCCCCGTGGGCCCGCCAGCCGACACTGTCTGGCTGATGGGACCTGAAGAAGGCCAGCCCTGTGCGACCTCACTGGTCA
>QLTV01003663.1:1015930-1051732 GCA_003457575.1 Thermophis baileyi
TCCTCAAGGGGCCTAGGGGTCCACCTTTGCCCCCCTGCCAACACCGACTGTGAACGATCAGAGAGGTAGGAGGAGAACCACCGCAAAACGGTGCCACTCACTCCCAGCTCCCTTAGTCGACACAGAAGGATACTGTGGTCGACGGTATCGAAAGCAGCTGAGAGGTCAAGCAGCACCAAGATGGAGGAAAAACCTCTATCTCGGGCTCTCCAGAGATCATCCATCAGCGCGACCAAGGCAGTTTCAGTGCTGTAGCCAGGCCTGACGCCAGACTGAAAAGGGTCTAGATAGTCCGTTTCATCCAATGACCGCAGGAGCTGACATGCCACCACTTTATCTACAACCTTTCCCACAAAGGGTAGAGTGGAGACTGGACGAAAGTTCTTTAATACTGCTGGATCCAGGGGAGGCTTCTTGAGGAGGGGCCTTACAACCGCTTCCTTTAATGGTTGCGGGAAGGACCCCTCCCTCAAGGACGCATTGACTAAAGCCTGGAGCCAGCCTCATGTCACCTCCCTGCGGGCCGAAACCAGCCAGGAGGAGCACGGGTCCAACAAACAGGTGGAGGAACTCATCGCTCCTACAGCCTTGTCCACTTCCTCAGGAGTCACAGACTCAAATTCATGCCACACAATAGGACTAAGACCTGTCCCCGTCATCTCGGTCGGAATTGCCCAATCAGAGGCCAGGTCGGTCCGAATCTGAGCGACTTTATCCATCAGAAACTGTACAAACTCCTCAGCTCTACCCTGCAAGGGCTCCTCCACTCTCCCTACATTAAGGAGAGAGCGGGTCACCCTAAATAAGGCGGCTGGGCGCGAATCAGCGGATGCAATAAATGCGGAAAAATGCAAACATTTTGCCGCCCGTATTGCCACTAAATAAGTCCTAATAAAGGCTCTTAAAAGTGTTCGGTCAGATTTGGAGTTACTGGCCCTCCAGCGTCGCCCTAGACGTAAGAAGTAAATGTTTATGACTTATTTAAGCAGTTTCAATGATTAATTCTCCCTCATTCATGCACACATATCATGTACTGTTCCATGACCAGTTTGATCATAATTTGATCTGGGAAAGGCAGGCAACAGAAGATGAACAAAATAGGTCACAAGTCTTCTACCAAGTTTCTTGATTCCATCTTCATTTAATAACATTATTTTTATTGTTTCCTCCATAGTGGCATGCACTATTCACAGACTTTGGCTCGGGGGGGGGATACTTCCTTTTTTATGTACTTGCTAGCCTCAAAAGCATTGGTTTTCTGCTGCTATTGTGAATTCTTGTCTTCCCCATGGTGACAAAGAATTCATAATAGCTTTCTATTGGTTCTTCCCCTAGCCTGTTTTTAATACTTTGAGCTTTGTGATTCTACAATTGTATAACACGGGAAGAACTGCTTAGATTCTGATATATATGCAACTTGAGTGGTACAGGAAGCTTCATCCACTACAGGAAGCTGCCTGTACCACAGCTCACATCCCTGGGCAAGTCTAGTTAAGTCCCAGATTCACTCCAGGACATTAAAGTACATCTGTTTATCACTCCCACAGGTGGAAGACCTGTAATGTTCAACTGTATTAAACTTAAATGACAGTATGAAAGTAAGTTCTCTTAGAGCTGCAAAAAGTGTGAATAATCTCCAAGATTGCTGCTTAAAAGGAATAAAAGAACAACTTAAAATATAAATAATTAAAGCAACCTCATGTAAAAGTCAGGAAAATGTAAAGCCCCAAGGATCCCTGTAAATGTTTTATTTTAATGGAAACCATTAGGTTAGATTGCAATGATATGAAAAAACTGTAAAATAAATCCATTTAAAAGAAATAATTCTCATTCAGTTCATATCTTTCTAGCACTTCATAGACAATAAACGACAGAGACTTGGTTAAGGAAATACCTATTAGTTATGGGATAATGGAGAATTCATATTTTTCCCCATTAATTTCTCTAAAGCGGAGTGTGAGAATGATCTGATTATAGGCCTGTTTGTCAGTGAAATACATTGCGTAAATAATCCATAAAGAAACAAACAAATTAGCATGTAACCAAGTATAGTACTACTAGCTTCTAGTTAAGTATTTAAGATGAGGGAACAACAATTACCTTTGAGTAGTTTTTGCTGTTACTACATGAATCCCACAAAGTGCACAATTGGTTGCTTGCATGTGTTTCCAAGATGTGAATTTTTTAAAATTCTATACTATTATCTTAAATGTAATCTGTGTCAATAGTGCAAAGGATGGTTTGGAGGCTGTGTAAAATAAACTGCCTATTCCAGGAACACCTTCGGGATTAACATAAAGTGATGCCTTCAGCAGATTTAAATTGAAGTCCATGGAAATCAACCACACCTAAACTGTTATTATGCTTTTAGATATTAAAATCATTACCTAATACAATCCTCTGAGTTAGCCTCAATGAAGAGCATATTTAAGTAATCTAATTATGGTATATATTTTATCAATTATCTTCCAATCTTTGCCACAACAAATGCCAGAGAAACGTCTTTGCATCTACCAATTGTCATTCATTTTGATTAAAAAATTTAGGCGTGATTTAACAAGAAAAGAGAATTCCAGATAATTTCTCCTATGCCAATTGGTATTCTTGCACATACTGGTACTTGGTTGTGACATGATCAAAGGAAGGTATAAAAATAGCCTTTTTAACTGTCTTTCTTCTAGTGAAACATTAGTCTGCTTTGCCATATAGGTAGTCCTCAACTTATGACCATTTGTTTAATAAATGTACGACAGTCCTGAAAAAAGCAACTTACCACCAGTCCTCACATTTATGACTGCTGTAGTGCCTTGAGGTCATGTGATTGCCATTTGTGACTTTCCTTGGGGCTCCCAACAAGCAAAGTCAATGGGGGAAGCTGAGTCACTTAATGGCCATGGCAAAAAAGGTCATAAAATCAGGTGTAACTCACTTAACAACCATATTGCTTAGTGACGGAAGTTCCAGTACTAATTGTGGTCATGTGTCAAGACTATCTGTACTTCAGTCAAGTCCCAAAGGAAAGAATGAGGGATTTCCTTTCAGTGGGCTCTGTTACTACAGCGGTATTGTCACTGCCGCAAGTGATGATTTTCTTGCCCAAGGAATAGTTGAGGAATTTCTCCTTTCCCTGGAGATACTATCCATCCAGTTTCTTTGCACACAGTTGTAGATGATAGAATTGTTCTGACCTAGGCTTCACCAAATCATGAAACAGACTCCTTGTCCCGAAAAACCCCTTTTTATTTGGCTAATGTGAATTCTTAGCATTCACATCCAGCAAAGTCCCGGCAAACAGTCTTTCAAGGGTGAGTTGCAAACACAGACCTTATCAGTTCTTGGATAGTTGCCAGGCCGATAGCTTCTTGACGCAATGTTGAACAAGGAAATACTTGGCAAGGAGTCTCTGTGAGGCACAACTCAGATAAGCCAATCTTCACACAAATAATGAACTAATTGTCTCCTGCAAACACCTTTCGCTCCTATTTATTTCCTATGGGAGGGACCATTCAGTGTCCCCTTGTGCTTTTACTCCTGAGTCGACCTCTGTTCCTTAATTGTTCCCTTCTCCTGACAGCTCTGCGCATGCGCACATTGGGAACAGGCTCCAGCTGTTCTTCAGCCCCACGTATCTCCGACTCCGAAGGTAGCTGATAACTGTCGGACGGCCCTTGCCCCATCTCTGCCTCCGACGCAGAGCACTCATCAGAGCCTTCCTTAGACTCCAGGACTGGCCCATGTTCCTCCCCAACCTCCTCACTGTCCGAGTCTGCCGCCAGCTCTGCTGGCCGCTGGCAGGCCACAACAAGAATGAGGCTGGCTTTACTCATTGTAAGTATCTAGCTTTAGCCTATGGTTAATCATCTGGTACTATGAGACACAGAGTACTAACAGCCTTTAAAACTGCATAATTGTTTATAAACCGATTTCCCTCATTGACAAACAGGAACCAACCAGTCCGGTATAATTTACCCCAAAGAACAGAGAAAGAAAAGTCTTTGCTGAAAGAATTATCTGATATATAGCAGTGTAGTATGTTACCACTCCATGGATATGTACTGCAGGCAAGGTATTTCTGCTATGCCCAGCTAGATAATATACTTATTATACTTATTCTGGTGCATATACACATCACTTAGAGAAGCCACCAGGAGTAATTAAAATCATTCCAAGGAAGAAAAGGAAGAATTAAGAAACAGGCAGATCTGGAAGCTAAAGAAGTCTATCTGGGAAACAAGAAAAGGTGTTGTGTTCAATAAAAGCTAAGCTTTATCACATGGTAAAAGAATTACCATGGGACAAAAGAGGTGTAATATTTGGATTGCAGTCTCTGAGAAGGTGTTTGTCCTCTTTTCCTCAACCAGGCCTCTCACATTAGGAGCAAATTAACTGTTTGTTCATCTGGTTATGGGCACCTACTTCTACATTCTCATCCACTTGAGATCACTAGCTTGTTCACAGGAATACTAATTAATATTCTAATAGGAAGATGCCCATGTCCTGGGTGGATGGATAACCATCTTAAGATAAGGCCACAGGTAAATCTTATCTATCATTGTGTGCCATTCAGTGGCCCAGTAGATATACCAAATAAACAGAAAGAGGGAGGTAATTATCTTACTCCACTGTTGCTTCCCAGTAAATTATTTAGGTCATGCTCCCTTATGTTGGAAATAATGTAGAGCAACCACAAAACCTCTATTATTTTGGCCAGCCCCCTTTCAAAAGCTTCCAAATTGATGACTGCCATATCTGATGGGCAAGACATTCTGTTTTTACTATTTATAACTAATACTTCCTTTTGTGAACTACAATGGAATTCTCTGTCATTATAAAAAAAGGCGCCTTCTTTTGTTTATACATTTCCCTTGCAAGCCCCAGGCATTTCTTTTCTAACTCATTTTTAATGAGACAAAAACACTCCGGACATCCAGAGAAACTAAACAGGTGGAGTCACAATATTTCTAGAATAGTGTTTCTCAACCTTGCAACTTTTACAATGTGCAGATTTCAATGTCTAGTATTCTGGGAATTGAAATAAATACATCTTACGGTTGGCCAAGTTTGAGCAACAGTTCCAGAATGTCCTCAGCCCAGCAGGCCTAATTGGCTTTATCTTTTTCTCCAGGTGTGTCTATGGAGATTTTCAATCGTCCAGGTCATGGTTGCCCCAAAGATGCTTTTCAAAAGGCAACTAGATTTTATTGGTTTTTTTCCTTGAAAACTTTTCACTTCCTTGAAAATGTTTCCTTGAAGATGTTTCACTTCTTAATTTTTTTTCTTTGAAAACCTTTTGTTTCTCATCCAAGAAGCTTCTTCAATTCTAATTTAAAACTTCAGTTAGAATTGAAGAAGCTTCTTGGATAAGAAGTGAAATGTTTTCAAACAAAAAACCAAGAAATTCCAGTTGCCTTTTGGAAAAGCACCTTTGGGACAAGTCTACATCTGGAGTTTCCCTAATGATCTTTGGATTCCCTTTCTTTTCTTTTTTTATTGTAATTATATTAAAGCTTACAAGGACAAAGTTAAAGGACTAATGTAAACTAAGGCAGGGGTCTCCAACCTTGGCAACTTTAAGACTTGTGGACTTCAACTCCCAGAATTCCTCAGCCAGCTGGCTGAGGAATTCTGGGAGTTGAAAAACTGTTCTGGTCCCATACTACTTTAGAGCAGAGGTCTCCAACATTGGCAACTTTACAACTTGTGGACTTCAACTCCCAGAATTCTGGGAATTGAAGTCCACAAGTCTTAAAGTTTCCAAGGTTGGAGACCTCTGAACTAAGGAAAACAGAAAAAGTAAAGAAAAGAGAATACAGAGAAATAGAAAGAAGAAATATAAAAGATGATTTTCTCTCTCCAGAGAAGCATAAACAATTTTAGTAATAACACCTCTGGTATTTCATCTTTTTTATATCTGGTCTGGACTTGCATATATGGCCATGAATCTATGTCTATACCTATTTCTTTTAATTCTTGTTTAGATTTTAAATCCCCCTGTTCATTTAACAAATCTTTATATCTTATTACTTTGTCTATGTCTAATACGTTCAGATAAATTAACGCTTCCATTGTGGATAGCCAATTAGGTATTTTAGTATAATGTTCTTTTTTATATTTTTTGCCAGACCTGTAATAACACGTCCCTAATTAAATGTCTTTGGAAATAGCTGTGGAGTTTATTTTTCCCGTCCCATAAAAATGCATGCCATCCTATTTGTAGGTCATGCCCTTCTAATATTAAGACTCTCTTATTTTTTAACTCAATCCAATCTTTAATCCAAGTTAACACCGTTGCCTGATAGTACATTTCCCAATTTGGGAGTGCGAAACATCCTTTCTTTCTGCTGTCTTGTAATAGTTTGTTTAATCCTTGTTTTTTCCCCCTGCCAGATATATTTCGTGGTTAGTTGATTTAAATCCTTAAAATAATTTTTCCCTGGGTGTATTGGTATAACTTGAAATAGAAATAGTATTTTTGGTAAGATATTCATTTTAATGGAAGCTATCCTTCCAATACGTGATAACAGTAAATTTTTCCAAGTTTCCAAATCTTTTTTAATTTGTTGTATTATTTTATTATAATTATCTCCTTTGATTGAAGAGCATTTAGCCTATAGCCATATTCCCAAATATTTTACCTTTTTAGTTACTTGCATGTCCATTTTTTCTTCCAATTCTCTCTCCCGTTTTTTGGTAATATTTTTTGTTATTATTTTTGTTTTAGTCCTATTAATTTTTAGTCCCGCTACTTCACCGAATTCTTCTATTTTTTGAATTAATTTAGGTCCTGTTTCTAAAGGCTCTTCTAATATAAATACCAAATCGTCTGCGAATGCTTGAACTTTATATTCTTCTTTTTTTAACTTTAAGGCCTTTTATATCCTGATCTCTTCTAATTTTTAGTAATAATGCCTCAAGTGTTAAAATAAATAATAAGGGCGATAACAGACATCCTTGTCTGACCCCTTTTGCAATGTTAAATTTTAATAAATAATAAGGGTGATAACGGACATCCTTGTCTGACCCCTTTTGCAATATTGAATTTTCCTGTGGTGTCCCCGTTTATTATTACCTATGCTGTTTGGGTTGTATATGTTTTTTCCACCATTTTCACAAATTTCCCCCCAAAGTTCATGTTCTTTAGTTGTGCAATAATAAATCTCCAATTTACGTTATCGAAAGCTTTTTGGGCGTCTAGAAAAATTAATGTGGCTTGTTTTCCCAGGTGGGCCTCGTAATATTCTAGGGTGTTTATAATAATCCTCATATTATTTTTAATCTGTCTCCTTGGTAGAAAACTGTTTTGATCTGGGTATATATATTCAGTTAAAACTCTTTTAACTCTTTCTGATATTATAGCTGCAAATATTTTGTAGTCTACATTTAATAACGAGATGGGTCTTTAATTTTGGATCTGTTGTCTGTCTGTATCTTCCTTTGGAATGAGGGTAATGAGTGCTTCTGTCCACGTTGTGGATATTTTGGCTTCTTCTAGTGCTTCGTTAAATGTTTCTAACATTAACAATTCTAATGTTTCTTGTGTATTCTTATATAACTCTGCCGGAATTCCATCTGGGCCTGGTGATTTATTATTATTTTGTTTTTTCAATACCTCCCTTAATTCCGTTGCTGTTATTGTTCCGTTTAATATCTCCCTTTTTTCCTCTGCAATTTGATTTGTATTCAACGTATCTACATATTGTTTAATATTTTCTTCTGAAATGTTTTCTTGACAATATAACTTTTGAAAAAATTCCTGTGCTATATTTTTTTTCCCTCCCTTCTATTACATATCACTCCCTTCTCATCTTGTAGTTGATATATTATTCTTTTCTCCTTATCTTGTTTTAATTTATACGCTAACCAGCGCCCTGGTTTGTTTGCGTTCTCGAAAAAGGTTTGTTTTGCCATTTTAAATTTCTGTGCCATTTCTTCTTGCATGGTCAAGTTGAGTTTGTGTTTTATAAGGTCTCTTTTTTCTTTTATTCTATTATTTTGTGGTTCTTTCTGTAATTCCGATTCCAATCTTTTAAGTTCTTCTTGTAGAGTCCCTTGTTGCTTTCTCTTCTTATTTTTCCTTGCCGTGTATGCTATTGTTAATCCACATATATAAGCTTTCGTGGTATCCCACAGGTTTTGAAGATGTATCTTTTTTATTTACCTTAAAAAATAAATTCAATTCTTTTTCTATCATTTGTATGTATTCTTTATCTTTTAAAATATCTTGATATTGGTCATTATTTCAATTTCTTCAATCTCTCTTCTTAGTCCAGGTGTCACCCATGCCATATCGATCCTTGACCAGGATTGGTGAGGATTTGAATAAAATGTGTATTGGTTCTTTTCCCTATGTGTCTCTCTCCATGCATCCTGTAGATTTAGTTCAACTGTCATTTCGAAGAATGTCTTTGGTAATATACCTTTCTTTTTCTTGTTTTTCTTATTACTTTTGTAGTCTTTTTTGACATCTACTATTGCATTAAAATCTCCTATTATGCATACATTTTCATATTCCATTTCAATTATTTTGTTATGTACTTTTTTGTAGAATTCTGTTGGTTGTTATTTGGAGCGTATATTATAGTGAGTAACATTAGTTTTTGTTCTGTTTCTAACTCTGTCATTAAGATTCTCCCCTCCTCATCTGCATATATTAGTTTCGAATTTAATCTTTCTTTAACGTATATTGCGATTCCTCTTTTTTGTTGTTGCGCTAATGCTGTATAGAGTTTCCCTATTTTTGTGTTTTCTAATAATTTACTGTATTGTTTCTTTATGTGTACTTCCTGAAGACAAATTAAGTCTATATCTATTTTTTTGTAATTTTGTGAAAGTTTGAGTTCTTTTCGCTGGTGAGTTTAATCCGTTTATGTTTATGGACAACAGTTTGATTTCCTCCTCCATTTTTTACTTATATTCCAATCTTAATTTTCTTGTATATCTTGTCTCTCTTTGTGTTTTCCCTCTTGTACCTTCTCGTTCTGCTCTTTATCTTTCCTGTTTCCTTTTTTCTTCTTGTTCCTTCTCGCTTTCTTCTGTTTGGTCTTCTTCTTGGCTTCTACTCTCCACCTCTTCTCTACCTTCTTGTTCTTCCTCCACAGTAAAGTGATGCTCGAAGAATTCTTGTGCTTTGTTGAGTGTGTCTAATTTAAAAAAAAAATTCCTGCCATGTCATCAAAATGCCTTCCGGCATCAGCCACCTGAACATCACATTATATCTAATTAATTCTGTTGTTAAAAATTGATACTGTCTTCTCTGGTTTCTTACCCTTCTTGGTATTTGTTTCAGTGTTATTATTTCTTTTCCTTTGTATACTATCAGTACTTCCCTCGTTTTTTTTATATATCTCATCTCTTATTCTCTTCTTCGTAAACCTTACATGTACCTCTTTCGCTAATCTATTTCTTCATGCATAATTCGTGTGCACTCTATACACTTCATCTATGTCTCTTCGTATGTCTTTTTTATCTTTCTGTAAGGCTTCTGCTAGAATCTCTGCCATTTTCTCTCCTAAGTCTTCTTTTTCTTCCGTAACATTTTGGAATCTTAGGTAGAAGGATGCCTTTTCCATCTCAAGGAAGACGATCGATTCTTCTAATTCCCTATTTACGAGCATGTTTTTTTGTTCCATTGTTTCCATCTTTTGATTCACTTGTTCCATTTTTGTTTCTACTATTTTTATTCTCTGCTCATTTTTTACAATAGCTTGTTGGATGTTTCCTATTTTATCATCCATTCTTTTGATGTCTCCCTTCATTTCTCCCATATCAGTCTTAATTTCTTCATGATTTCTTTTTGTTTCTTCATGATTGTTTGCTATCGCCTCCTGTGTCTTTGTCATTGCCTCTTGAATCATTAGCAATGTTGTTTGCATACTCTGGATACTCAATGTTGAGCCTGATTTCTCCGATCCCAACATACTTTCTATTGAACGCTGACTTGAGGGTGATGACATTGCTGATGCCGGATTTGAGGCTGCTTTCTTGCCTATCTTAGTGATAGTAGTCGTACTTGTCATCTTTATCACTTGAAAAATATTCTTCCACAATAACATACAATTCTACTTATAATTAATCTTGGTGCTAAGATTTACTTTTAATTATGCTTGTTATACAGTGATCCTATAGTTCCAATACTGTTCCAATACCTTCCAGTTACCTTATCAATATAAATATAAATATACAAATATATGGTTGTCTAATATCTCACTCTATTAGTATACCAGTATAGAGTATATAAAAACTATATAAATCTATCTATTAAATATAAATGTTGGGATACTTAAGTTTGTATAGTTAATATAATTAATATAATGTGATTGTATTTTCCTTTTTCTTTATATAAATTTCTAAATATCTAAATATCAATATATCAGTATATCATCAACAAACTGTAAGTTAATCACATAAATCTTGATCAATTGATAATCTTAATAATCTTGTCTTATATACAATTATTCAACCTTCTATTAAGCTTATGTCTTATAATTTCTATGTTATTTTACACTGTTACCACCAATCAATAGTACAGCATTGCATCAGTCTTACTTCCTTCTTGCATCACTTCTTTTATATAGTCAATTAGTTGATTCCTCCAGATGGCGGTCTTATTCTCCTTTTACTGTCCGTTTTTCTCTAAAGATCACTGTTCTTGGTTCCTTGTTCTTCTTGCTCAGCCATCTGTTTTTTTTTTCTTTTTAAAGTTCCGAATTGGTACGTTCTGGAAAGTTTCTCATGTCCATCAAGTTAAACACGATATTATATTCTCCAATTGTAATCCAAATGCGATCTTTTTTATTCCCAGTCCTATTCTTTTCCACGTCCTATATCATATACGTCCCACATTTGTGCTTCAATATATTCAATGTCTTTAGTTATCTGTTCCATTTCTTAAATCCCCAAAATCTCAGATCCGATCAAATCAAATATCTTCAAAGAATAGCCATTATAGTCACCTGTTCCACTGCATTCCTCCAGAAACTTCCAGCGGAGTGTCTTTCCTTATCTTCTCTGGGTTTCTTTTGCGCTGTAACTGTTTAACTTTATAGTCACCTGCTCCTCTCCGCTCTCCTAGTAGCCACTACTTTATTGGCAGAATCTCTGCCTCCCGTTTGGAGTCTCGCTCTCATAGCTCCACCATTCGATAGTCCAATTTCACCTCCTCTTAGGGGTTCCTCCTCACACCAATATCGCAATGTTGTTTTTCACTTTTTCCCTTCCTGCTGTGTGGTTGTCACCGTTTTATATCGGCCAAAATGGCCGATTTCTTTCCTCTCGTTGTTAAGGGGTTTCTCCAATTCCTTCAGGGGGATCGCCTTTCACCCCTCGGTCTTCAGAGTTTCCCCTTTTTTCCTATCAATCCCTCCAAGATTGATTGTGCCTTTAAAGGCTTCCCGAAAGGAAAATTTGGGCTTCGGGAGCGGGAGCCCATTCCCTCGCACCACACCACGCTGACGTCACCGCCGTAAGTCTCCTTCTCTGATATTTCAATGGGGAAAAAAATCTTCCATCTCATCCCTTATCAATAATCAAATTGTAAAAAAAAATCATTCAGTCCTAATCAGCAACATTCTGTTCTGTTCTATTCTGACTTTCTATTAAGAGCTATCAAAAATAGTAATAATTATTCTTTAATTTGTGTTTTGCTTAACACAATCAAACAAATCTATTTTGTAATACAATTTATCACTTTCTCTAAAAAAATAAAGCAAAAAAAAATCTCCCCACTTGATCAACCAATCTTTAAAACCCCTTCATTCAGTTCTGGTCAAAAAGAAATCCCATTAATATCTACCAGAAACCACAACATATATAATTTAACCCATATCTGGTAAATTCACTTGGTAAACCTTCTATTTACTTTTTTAAAGTTTGATCCTTGTTTCCATCAAATAATGACCTATAAATTGATTTACTATCATATTCTCTTTGTCTCCTCCCAGGAACAGCTTCATTGGTTTTAACACATTCCTTTTGAAAATTCAAGAAGGGAATGTTTTCCACATCACTCTCTTGATTTATTATTTGTATGGCTCCTTTAACTATTAAGACATCAGCTGATTTTATTTATAAATGCCATTTTGGCATTATTTTCTATATCGCTCATATATTCTGGCATTTTAAAATCCATTATCAGATCCACAACACTTTTTTCCATATCATTTTTGTTATTCGGCATTTTTTAAAAACTCCACATTCAAATCCATCTCTGTCTGTTCTATCCAATGAAGGCTGTTGTTCTACATCCTCTCTTATAGTATTAGACAATCTTGTAAGTAATTTCTGTTCTCAAACAGCCTTAATTTCTTCTATAGTTAAATAGTATTGCTCTATATTGTATCAATGGATTTCTTCTCCTTTATTTGTAGCCTTCTGTTTTCTCTGATTCCATTTCCCTGGCACTCAATAAAAATTAAACTTAGAATTGAGATAAATATAAGAATACTTGTGACAATTAGAATTAAAGTTAAGGTTGAAACACTGACAAATTTAGACCACAGTGGTGGTGTTAACCGAAAGATACGCTTAGAAAAATGTATTACGAAAACCTACGTGTTAAATATTATGAAGATGCAAGTAACTTTAGTCAGCATGTTTAATGAATTAAAAGACGATAATGAAGAACGTTGGTGGTAGAAAATAGATGAAAATGGGCCATGTGCTCGAAAAGCAACGGATTAATCCTAAGGAAGAAAGCAATGACAAACAGAATCGCAAAGTATAAGAATAATTCCTAGGATAACGAACTTCAAAATAGTACAGCACTGTTCTTTCTGGTGGTAATGTATGGCTTGGAAAGTTGTGCCTTGAGAAAGAGTGACGAAAGATAATCTGCCTTCAAATTATGGATC
Source organism: Thermophis baileyi (assembly GCA_003457575.1). Classification (NCBI taxonomy): domain Eukaryota; kingdom Metazoa; phylum Chordata; class Lepidosauria; order Squamata; family Dipsadidae; genus Thermophis; species Thermophis baileyi. The sequence goes on from QLTV01003663.1 coordinate 1,028,779, forward strand.
TGAAATCCACAAGGCTGGACTGCCAGAAGAACAGATTAACTGTGAACAAAACAGACTGATCGCTCCCTGGAGGCAAAGATTGGCAAACAGAACTCATATATTTTGAGTATGTGGTGCAAGTGGATGATAGATTAAAAAACTTTGATGGGAACAGCGGAGGAAGGAGGGTGAATGTTCTTTAGTCATTCAGTCTCTTTGGACTGTGACCCAATGGGCATCCTATCAAAAGGATTGTATCAGTAACTGATGGGATTTGTTGATAGGATGAAGGAGGACACAGGAAGAGCTACAAATTATTATTATTAAATTCATTGTGTATATGTTTCTATGTCTGTATACATGTAGTATATATAAACATCAGCACCACTTTGTTTAGATGTGACAGTATCATAAGTTGTTCCAGAAAGGTATTTACCATTACCCTTCTATATGAAGCTATTCATTCACCCTGAACAGTATTAAACTATGCAAACTGAAAAATATCCCATTATAATTGGATCAGCACACAAAAAAATTAAATATGCTACATCTAACTTATTGAATGTTTCAGTTGACCAGTTGGCATTTTTGAAGTTCTTTGAATCACGTTCAGTGAATGGTTAATTATTAAAATGTATGTGTATTTTAATGACATTGAGCTTCTTATATGTTTACGCTGATTATTTTATTTGAATTGACCTAAACACACTACATTTGTGGAAGATTTTATCTATAAAGTGGTTAAAGACATGAAAGGTTCTGGATAGAAAGTTCTTAGTGCTATCATTCTAATGGAACTATGAAGCTATTCCATCTTTTAATATATTTTTAACAAAAAGAAAAACTTGAAATAGTAGTATAAACACATGGGAGTAATAAGGCAGGTAATAATTCCTATAACCCACAACTAAGGCAGGCTAAGTGCAAAAAGAAAGCTTGTGTAACATTCTAGTGATGTTACTCATATCCTTATGAAACCAATGTCATATATTATTATTTGGCCTATTGTTTATCAATCAGAACATTAAAATACGTGACTCAACAGTAATTACAGACCTTCCATAAATATTATATGTTAATGAAGACCAATAGAGCAAAACATTTCTCTCACAGAATTGTCTAAGCTATTGGCTGTTTATTGGGTCAGATAGGCTTATTATGAACTAAGTCTGTATGTATTCATGTACGGCTTGGCAGACAATAACAACTAAATACTGGTGAGAAACATACGCCCTGCTTTTTAACTTTTTTCCTAATCTTCCAATTCATTTTTATGGAAATTGTTCTTTATTCTGTTCCCATTTATTTTATACATTTAAGATCAAATAGTTATTCCATGGGAGTAACTATTTATTCATTTCTATATGATTTTATACCTTATTAATTTTACTGGTGAAAGACTTTCAGGGACAAGTTCAACACTTACTTAGATTTACTTGAAAATAGTCCATTGACCTGAAACAGAACAAATTACTTGTTGGACGTATCCCTTTTAATTTTAAGAAATAAATACACTGAAGTTTTCCAACCTGTGGCCTTTTAGGAAACTTCAGATGATCTATAGCGTATGCGTTAAAATAAATTAACCTGGCCAAATGTTTGCAAAATTACCAAATTTCACAAGGCTTTGATACTCTTTCTTGAAATCTTACAGAATTTGGCATTTAAAGAGGTAATCCGCACTTTCATGCAATTTGGTGAGCTCACCTGATTTCAGCCATCACAACACATGCCTGTGTGCACAAATACACATACTTTAAATTTCATTTTGGAATGCTACCTATAGGACATCACTTGGGACATGATATTGAAAAGCCCTATGCTCCCAATTCTTGGTTTTATGTGGTGATCCCAAAAACCTTTCAGTGTACTGATTTATAGAAAAGTACTGCTGGTTTTCATTACAGATACCAACAGGTTTTGTTTTTTTAAGTAAAATAGTTTCACAACAGAATCCCTTATTATTCTAGGTTTGTTACATAGCTAGAGAGCTTTGTGAAAATCAGAAACTGCATGTATTATTTTTGTGGAAGAACTCCATATGTTCCATCAATTCCCAGATGATTCAAAGTTTCAATTAAGAGATATATTCAAGCTGTTATTCAGGGAATCCTGCAGTTCCAAGGACATTTAACTGGATTCCTCGGTAAGAAATAACAATAGATGTTTCCTTTTTCTAAGATAAAATATTGGCCTAGTTAAAAATCTAAGCCTAATGAAATCAAGTTGTAATCAAAGCTTAATGATGATGAAATGTTTGTTCTCTGTAAGATGAAGCCATAGCTTTTGTATTGTGAGAAGAGAGCACACCTGGAGAAACCCAAAGGCAACTGGACTTTCTTGGGGTTTTTTTTCATTTTGGTAGTTCATATGATACATCTAACCATAAAACTATGGACTAATGATTAGCATTACAATGTGGTTGGATGATAGTTTGTGATTCTGGGTGTTATACAAATCTGGGTATCCATTTGCTTTGCCAGATGCAAAATGCAGCACCTGATCAAATTTTCATCTTTTTTTTTTCAGTCAGCTTTCAGATGGTGCAACAGAATGAATGAATCTGTGATTCTGCATTACCAAGTGCAAAGGAAATACTTCAAAAGATAGATGGATGGATGGATGGGTAATCTAGATAGATAATTTACTAATTTATTACTCTTATGACCATAATAAAAAAACTTTCTGTCATACTAAGGAAAAGAGGCGTTGGTCTTACCTGATACGCCTCTTCTCATCAGGAGGAGCCAGCAGTCAGGATGGGCTGTCCTTGTCCGTCAGCAACGAGGACCGAGTCAAATTTGCATGTAGCCGGATCCGCCTCCTGGTTACCCAGTTCTGACGAATCCAAAGAGTAGACTTGGCGCGGCGAAGAAGGAAAAGGTGCACCCAGAAACGGGCGAGCTCACATCCCAACATAGTGGAAACTGGTTCAAAAGCGAGAAAAAATCCAGCATCCAAACAACGGAGCAGTGACGACCAACAGAACAGAAAACGAGGAAGCCAGTCAGAAAAAAAGGGAGGGACTGACTGCTGGCTCCTCCTGATGAGAAGAGGCGTATCAGGTAAGACCAACACCCCTTCTCCATCGTGGGAGGAGCCAGCAGTCAGGATGGGACATACCAAAGCTTGTAGTCCCAGTGGGAGGGCACAATCAGGTAGAAACCTCGGCAACACTCTGCAACACCCTCCAGCCGAAGGCGGCGTCCGCCGACGCGTACTTGTCTATCTTATAATGCCGGATAAACTGGGAAGGAGAGGTCCAAATTGCTGCCTGGCACAAGTCCTCCAAGGAACATTGGGTCGCCCAAGCGGCTGACGTAGCGGCGCTACGGGTAGAGTGTGCTGTAATGCCCGCAGGGCGGGGAAGCGCGGCCAGCTCATAGGCCTTGGCAATGGCGCCCCTGACCCAGCGCCCGATAGACGTTGATGAAGCCTTGAGACCCAAAGTCTGGGGTAAAAACGCCACAAGAAGAGCCTCTGTCCTCCGGAAGGGCGAGTGCACTTGATGTAAACGCGGAGAGCCCGCCGGACGTCCAACGTATGCCACCGCCGTTCGGAAAGATGAACAGGTTTGGAGCAAAAGGAGGGCAGCACCAGCTCCTGCGCCCTATGGAAGGGCGAGTTAACCTTCGGCAGGAAGGAGGGGTCCAGCCGAAGCACCACCTTGTCATGGTGAAAAATACATAGGTCGTCACGGATGGAGAGTGCTGACAGCTCCAAAATCCTGCGAGCGGACGTTATAGCCAACAAGAAGGCCACCTTAAAGGACAGGTGTCTGAGAGAGGCCTCCCTCAGGGGCTCGTACGGTGGCCCAGTAAGTGAATTCAGGACCTTGGGAAGGTCCCAGATTGGGAATTGGTGGACCACAGGTGGTCGTAGGTTCGCTGCCCCCTTGAGGAAACGACGCAGTGGGCAACTGTGAGAGGGAACCAAAGTGTCCACATGATAGGACCGATAAGAGGGCCGCTACCTGGTGCCGAAGGGTGCTAGGCGAAAGACCCTTGTCGAGACCCAGCTGCAGGAATTTCAGGACTTTAGGCAACGGAATCCGGAGCGGGGACAGACCCTGGGAAGAACACCAGGTGCAGAATGCCTTCCACATCGCTGAGTAGATCCGTTCCGTGGACAGTCTGCGGGAGGCCTGGATGGTCAAAATCACGTCCGGATAGTAATCCTGGCGACTCAAACTGTCCCGCTCAAGCGTCAGGCAGTCAACTGGCACCACTGAGGGTCCAGGTGAACCAGAGACCCCTGACTGAGAAGAGCAGGAGAGACGGGGAGTCTCCAGGGATCCGCCACGGAAAGAGCCCTGAGGTCCGCAAACCAGGGCTGTCTCGGCCAGTAGGGAGCAAGTAGGATCAGTTCTGCCTGTTCCTGAAGCATCTTCCGGACGACCTGGGCCAGTGTGGGGAGGGGGGAAGCATAAAGGCCTGGCGGCCAGGAGCTCCGAAGCGCGTTGACCCCCTCCGCCCCCCAAGTGGGAAAACGGGAGAAAAACCTTAGGAGCTGGGTGTTCTCCGGGGTTGCGAAGAGATCCACCAGGGGGGACCCGAATTTGCTGGAGATGGAACGGAATACAGCTGGGTCCAGACGCCACTCGGCTTGGTCCACCGTCGAGCGACTGAGCCAATCCGCTTGCACGTTGGCAACCCCGGAGATGTAGTCCACCGAAAGTGAAAGGAGATGGCACTCTGCCCACAGGCCCAGTCGTAGCGCCTCGGTCATGAGGGTCCAGGAGTGTGTGCCCCCTGGCGGTTGACGTGTGCCTTCGTCGTTATGTTGTCGGTTAAAACCAACACATGGCGGCCCGACACCAGATGACGGAAGTCCCTGAGGGCCAACGACACCGCACGTAGCTCCAGCCAGTTGATGGAGCACCTGGCCTGCTCCGCCGACCAAAGGCCCTGAGCCATGTGACCCTGGCAATGGGCGCCCCACCCGGAAAGGCTTGCGTCCGTCGAGATGGTGATAGTGTCCGGAGCCGTGAAGAGAGAGCCCCTGGTAATGGCCGGAGACTGCTACCAAAGTAGGGAGCGTCGAACTCTTGACAGGAGCTGTACCTTGTGGCACGACGACCCGCGGCCCTCCTTCTGAAAGGGAAGGAGGAACCACTGTAGCTCCCGAGAATGAAGTCTCGCCCAAGGGATGATGGACAGGCAGGAAACCATTTTCCCCAGGAGAGTGGACAAGATTGACAAAGGGGACGAGGCCGCGCATTGTACCTGGGACACCAGCTCACGGAGGCTGATCTGCCTCTCCTCAGAAAGAAAAACCATACAAGCCCGGGAGTCGATTACGGCTCCCAGGTGGGCAATTGAGGTGGAAGGGGAAAGGTGGCTCTTCGTGATGTTAATAGAAAAGCCGTGGTTGTGCAGGATGGCGGAAGTTACCCTGAGGTGACGAAGCGCTAGCTCCTTAGAGGGCGCGTGCCCCAAGATGTCATCAAGGTAACACTGGACCCTGATAGACAAAGTCCTGAGATGGGCCGCTAGGGCCGCTAGGACCGCTAGGACTTTCGTGAACACCCTCGGGGCCGAAGAGATCCCAAAGGGGAGGGCCCTGAACTGAAAGTGCCTACCTGCATAGCAGAACCGCAGATACTTGCGGTGATGACGAGCAATAGGGATATGCAGGTAGGCTTCAGTTAAATCCAGCGAGGCCATAAAATCTCCCTGATGAATGCAAGCCAAAATGGAATGCAGGGAGTGCATCTTGAACTTCCTGTAATTTAAGTACAAGTTCAGACGCTTTAAATCTAAAATTGCCCTCCAACCCCCCGAGGCTTTAGGAACCACAAAGAGGATAGAATAAAATCCCAGACCCTGTTGGTCAAGGGGCACCCGCTGGATGGCTCGAATATCCAGCAGATGCTGTACCGCCTCATCCATGAGAGCCCTTTTGGAGGGATCCCTGGAGGTGGAACACTTAATAAAAAACCTCGGGGGAGGGGAGAGGAATTCAAGAGTAAGGCCATAACGGACGGTGTCTAGCACCCAGGAATCAGAGGTGGTAGAGGCCCAGCGGGACGCGAACCTAGCCAGGCGACCCCCAATTGGGACGTCCGGGAAATTACCACCTTCCCCTTCTAGCGGAACGACCGCCGGTAGCCGCGTGGAATAGTCTCCTAAATTGTTTCCCCCTCCCGGCCCGATCCTGGGTGGGGCGCAATCGGAACCCAAACTGACCTGGGGCCCGGGAGAAACTGGAGCCCTGGTCAGGCTACCGAAAGGGCCGCTGGAAGTAAGGAGACTGCCTCGGGAAACCCTTGTGGGAAAGCGATGGAAGGATCTTCCGCTTGTCGCGGGACTCAACCAGGATGGGTTCAATCGACTCCCCGAACAGGTGTCCTCCTCTAATGGGTCCAGAGGCTAGGTGCCACTTGTGTCGGGCATCGGCGGGCCACTGTTTCAACCAGTGCATGCGCCGGGCAACTGTGGTATCCGCTAATGCCTTAGAAGCGAACCTGGATGCATGCAGCGAGGAGTCGGAGAGGAACTGGCAGGCCGCAAAAACCTTATTCAGGTCCTGTTGTGCTCGCAGGTCAGAAGCTGGAAGGTGTTCCTGGATCTGCCGGAGCCAGATGAGAGAAGTCCGGGTGAAGAAGGACGAGGTAGATGAAGACTTGATGGACCAGGCAGCCGCCTGGTGGGCTCGAATCAGCGCCTGCTCCATCTTCCTATCCTCAGGATTGAGAACCTCCTCCGACTCTCCTGGCATCGCGGTTGGCGCATGCAGGGCTAATACTGGCGGGTCAACCGAAGGGAGGTCAAGGAGGTCCGCTAAAGCCAGAACAACGTTGAAGAACTTGCATTCCATGGCCGAGGGAGAAGGCCCAGAAGCCGGACTGAACCACTGTCGCTTCACCGTATTCAGAAACAAGGGCGGAGCTGGCACAAAATCCAAGGCCGGAGTGACTTCGGAAAAGAGTGGATCAACCTGCTGATCGCCCTGCGAGGCCTGAGGAGCAGGGACCTCAAGGCCCGCCGCCGCCCTAGCTTTAGCCAGGAGGGACCTATAAAGACCCGGGGGAAATAAACCCGAGGAGGACGGTTGTTCAGAGACGACGTCCTCATCATCAGAAAGGTCCCATGAATATTCCTCCGCCGAGACCTGCAAATCCGCTTGACTAGCCCCCTCAGAGACGTCAGAGATATCGTCTTCCTCAACTACGCCAGCTCTAGTGTCCGACAGGGCCTCGTGACGGGAACTCGAACCCACTCACTGGTGACGTGGGATGGAGGAGGCCAGGGACTACAGGTTGGCAGTTATGCTCCTCTGGACTGCCTCCACAATCCACAGCTGAAGGCTGGCTTGATCCAGAGGCAAAGAGAGGTCAGAGGCGGAATGAGCCACAGACTGAGTGCTGGGGTCTGGGCCAGGAAGGTCCGAGGATTGGGCCTGGGGGGCCACTGTGGATCCTAGGCCCGCCGGGCCCCAAAGACCGGCGGTGGGATTGGGCAGGGTCGGGGCATCAAGTGTCAAGGCATCGTTGCCAGAATCTCCAGCCCCGCCAGAAAGCTGAGATGAAAGGGCCTTAGCCACTCTGGTATGAATCTTTTGGAGAGCGCGATCCCTCCATTATTCGGCCCTCTCTGAGGCCCTAGAATGACCCCCTGGAATGATGAGAGGAATCAGCAGAATCATCCTCTGTAACGACCCTGTCAGTTTTTCTGTGTCGCTTGCCACTCGGCTTGTGGCCCTGGAGCGAGGCCTCGTCCGCCATCTTGGACAAAATGGCCATTTGGCCTAATCTGGGGAAAGGTCCGAGCCCGAGCCATGCCCTTAGTGCGGTCTTTTGGCGATATGACGCCCCAGGAGACTGGGGGGGGGAAGAGGGAGATCCCCAATCCCCAGACCGGATCCCCTTAGACAGAGGCAGGTGGAAACTCAGTGGCAGGATCCAGAGACGGCCCGTGAGAGGCGGGTGCGCTAGGGCCGTGGGTCGCCGGCAACGAAGGAGGGAAACCGCGAGCGAACGCTCCAGCGGTGAATCCCAGCCAGTCAAAGGCACCAAAGAAAAAAGGGCGGAGCTAATAAGGGGGAACCGCGAGTGGCAGCTCCAGCGGCAACGGAATCCCCAGCTACCAAGACGAAGATGAGGAGGCCGCAAGCGAAAAGCTCCAGCGGCGACAGCCGGGTCGTTAGAAAAGGCGTCAAATGGCTCCGGAGTGAAAGGGAGGAGGCCGCGAGCAAAAGCTCCAGCGGCTATTGAGCTCCACGCCCGAAGCGAGCCGTTGAGGTTGGGGTGGGCGGAGACGCGGCAAGAGGGTGGCTAGCCCTCGCGGCCGAATCACCTGAGGCGATCAAAGGAAAGTAGGTCCTTCCGAATGTTCAAATCCTGGGTCGCTGCCGCTAGAAGGCTCGAGCAGATGAAGGGGGGGTAGGAGGCCGGGGCCGGTCCCCCCCCCACGTGGCAGACTGGGCTACAAGTCGCTGCGTCTATGCCACTCCGTCTCCAGGCCCACCCAGGTGAAGCACTCACAGGAGACGATCTTCTAAGCAAAAAAGGCACTCTGAAGGAAGGAACCAGCAGTTGGCAACCAGCAAACAAACGCCGCGTCCAATTCTGCCGAGGACCGAGTCAGAACTGGGTAACCAGGAGGCGGATCCGGCTACATGCAAATTTGACTCGGTCCTCATTGCTGACAGACAAGGACAGCCCATCCTGACTGCTGGCTCCTCCCACGATGGAGAAGTTTACAGTTTCTCATTCATAACTTTCTCTAAAATTACTACATAGTTTAATCCTCATATTTTTTTATTTTCCTTTTACCGTTTTAATACAGAACAGCCAACTTGTTTTACCATATAACCAATGTGTTACCCAGCCAACTAGAACACATTTACTAAGAGATTCTAAAGATTAGCAATTAACTTTTTCTGGAATCTCTGGGGCAACATTTAGTGTATGTTATGTGTGTGCATTTAAAGAGAGAATTTTATACTACACGCTACACGTGTGTATAGTGTAAGATCCTCTCTTTAAATTTCCCACTAAATCTTACCACTCTCCTCTCCTAGACCATCAATTCACCCCACCCTGTCACACTCACCTAAAGTCTACACATCACACCCACATTTACCTTGGCCCCACAGCAGACTAACAATGTTGCTGTAGTCATATATTATGTTATTGATGCATTGGCACTGACTGTTGTTCTGTACACTGTTTAAAGTTATCTAACTGAAACAGTCTATAAATTCATAAATAAATAAATACACTAACTTAAGCCTATCTCACTAATGGGTTATGAATTAGATGACAGCAATGTCATGGAGAGATGGTAAAACAAGGGGCTAATATATTTATATATTTGGTTAGTTACGAGTTGCGACACAGCCTTCAAAAACAGATTTAATGTTTAGAATAAACCTGGATAAGTAAATTATAAGAAACCCAGATAAAAAGGTTAAGGAGCTACCAAACTGTTCACATTTCACGAGTTACTTTCCTTGGAATATACTTCTCATGAAGGTATTCGACAAAGTAGACCACAACCTACTTTTTGGTAAGCTAGAAAAAAGTGGGATAGATAGCAACACCATCAGATGGATTTGTAACTGGCTAACAAACCGTACTCAACGAGTAGTCCTTAATGTCGTCTACATGGAGGGAAGTAAGTAGCTGGGTACCACAAGGTTCCGTCTTAGACTCAGTACTCTTCAATATCTCCATAAACGATTTAGATGAGGGAATAGAAGAGGAACTTACCAAATTTGCGGATGATACTAAGCTGGCAGGAATAACCAACACCCTATATCAGTGATGGCGAACCTTTTTTCCCTTGGGTGCCGAAAGTGGGTGCGCGCGTGTGCCCACACCCATAATTCAATGCCCCCCATGTGCCCCGCCCCTGCGAATGCACGCGCGACCCCCCATGCTGCCGTCCCCATGCATGCGCACACAACCCCCGCGCATGCACACGCAAACCCTGCGCATGCGCACACAACCCCGCGCATGTGCGCATGACCCCCCGCGTCCCATTTTGGGTCTAGCAGGCCTCCCTGAAGCCGCCGGAGGCCGGAAACGGATCGTTTCCCGACTTCCGGTGGGCCCGTTTTTTGCCTTTCCTGGAGCCTGGGGAGGGCAAAAATGGCTTCCCCTACCCCCCGGAGGCCGGAAATGGCCCATTTCCCGACTTCCGGTGGGCCCGGTAGGCCCGTTTTTCACCCTCCCCAGGCTCCAGAGGCTTTCTTGGAGCCTGGGGAGGGCGAAAACGGCCTCTCCCACCCCCCCTGGAGGCCAAAAACGCCCTCCCAGAGCCTCCCCTGTACTTACCTGGCATCCAAAACGGGCTGCATAGAGACTCCTGGGAAGGAAGGGGCGGGGTGGGCAGAGCCAGACAAAAATCAGCTGGCCGAATGCGCATGCACATTGGAGCTGAGCTAGGGCAACGGCTTGCGTGCCCGCAGATATGGCTCCACGTGCCACCTGTGGCACGCGTGCCATAGGTTCACCATCACAGCCCTACATAACAGGCTCAAGATCCAGATGGATCTTGACAGACTTGAACACTGGGCCCTATCTAACAAAATGAAATTCAATGTATAGAAAAGTAAAGCCTTACACTTAGGCAAGAAAAACCAAAAGTACATATATAGACTGGGTGAAACCAGGCTTAATAGCAGTAACTATGAGAAGGATCTTGGAGTCTTAATGGGCTCCAATTAAATATGAGCCAATAGTGTGCGGCGGCAGCCAAAAAAACCAGTGCAATCCTAAGTTGCATTAACAGAGGGATACAATCAAGATCAAGTGTACTAATACCACTCTATAAAGCCTTAGTAAGACCACACCTAGACTACTGTATGCTGTTTTGGTCACCACACTATAAAAAAGATGTTGACACTCTAGAAAATGTGAAGAGAAGAGCAACCAAGATGATTAGGACTGGAGGCTAAAACATACGATGAACGGTTGCAAGTACTCACCATGGCTACTCTAGTGAAGAGAAAGACTAGGGGAGACATGATAGCAGTGTTCCAATATTTGAGGGGCTGCCACACAGAGGAGGGGGCCAACCTATTTTCCAAAGCACCTGAAGGCCAGACAAGAAATAATGGATGGAAACTGATCAAGGAGAGATTCAACCTAGAAATAAGGATAAATTTTCTGATAGTGAGAACAATCAACCAATGGAACATCTTGCCTTCAGAAGTTGTGGGAGCTTTATCACTGGAAGCTTTCAAGAAGAGACTGGACTGCCATTTGTCATAAATGGTGTAGGGTCTCCTGCTTGGGCAGGGGGTTGGACTAGATGACCTACAAGGTCCCTTCCAACTCTGTTAATCTGTATAGGGCATAATAGGAAGTTTTAATTTCTCAATAATCAAATAGAAGTCAATTAAAAGCAGCTATTCTATTTTTAAGAAATGTGATCCCTTTAATTCTAACTAATTAAAATAGGTCCTAGAAACGTTAAAGGAAAATGTTGTTCTAGTCAAATATTTTGCTTAGTGCAGGAATACTAACACAATTCCTGTAAGATGATCCAAAAGAAGGCCACCATCTTTAAAAGCAGCTCTTACCATTAGGACATTCTTCTGATGTCCAAATAAAATCTATTTCCTTGGAATTTAAATCCATGGATTCTTGTTTTGTCTTCTGGAATAATGCAGACAATTATGTACCATCTTCTACACAAAAACCCTTCTGCTACCGGTACATAAATACCACTATAGTGGCTTTGCAGCCTTCTCTTTTCCATGTTAAACTTTGCCAGTACTGCCAACTGTACCTTATAAGTGTTTCCTTTGGGGTCGCTCGTCACTTCTCTTGCTGTCTTCTGAATACAGTCAGCTCGACACTTAACACTACCCCTTAGCTTCCTGGAGAAGTGTGTAAACACAATGATATGAATGTTCAGCTAATCACAGCATTAGCCATTATGCCATCTTCTCTATGAGAAGATCATGAGAGATTGTCAAATATTAATCTGGATGTTTAGTGTTTTTACTGTTTTAAAATGTTATTAGTATTTTTAATTGTAATATTTGTTTCTTTTCTGAATTTGTGAATAATAGATCCAGAAATTAATTTTATAGTCTCTGCAGTTACAGACAGAATGTGTTTAAAATATGTTATGGAAAAGGAATGGGTTTTACCACAAAAAATTGACACTGATCTGAAAGTGGATTTAAAAATGGCAGGCTACAAGAATGGTAAGGAAAAATATGCTACACTGGATACACAAATGAAACTGGGTGATGTCTTAATTAAAGCAAAGTAACAAATCAAAAGAGTGATGTGCATGATTTTCTTATATTGGATTTACAAAAAAAAGACGTTAAAATTTTGAAAGATTTTATGAAAATGGACAAAGAAATGAAAAGAAATCAAGTTCTAGGACATTATTTGAAGAGATTAAAGATCGGTTAAAAGTAAAAGAAAGAAATATGTAGTTGATTAAAATTAGATACAGTGCATTCTCTGGTAACTCTTAGGGGATTTTTGTGATCAGGACTGAATAAGGAGGATTTAAGGATTCAATTATAGATAAGAAATGAGATTTGGGAAGAAGACATCATTTGTTGTATTTTTTAAAGTTACTAAATTGTTTATACTTGTGTTGATTGAAGAAGTCATTTATATATTTTTCTTTTTCTTTACTATACTCTTATTTTTCTTTATTTTCTGTTTTCCTTTCTATTTTTTTTAGTTTGTATTACTTTTTATCTTTTCAGTTGTAATGTTTAATAAAATTACTATATAAAAATAGATTTAATAGGACAGGAAAATATAACTGCAGATGGGCAGTCCCTCCAGAAAAGCATATTCTGCATAGCTGCATAAATAAGCCCAGCAAAAAAGCAATTCATGCCGTATTGATAAACTGATTTGTCTTCAGAACAGACCATGGACAACAGAGTAACAAAATACTGCACACTTTTCTGACTATTGCTTTGAGGCTTCTGTTGGAAGAAATATCCATCTGGTTCAGTTCCAAGTGGGGAGAAAGACACTGGAAACATGGAGGCTGATTGGAAAGATGGTTTTGTCAAGCCGCGAGGTCCGGGGCTTGCCACATCGGGGCGGGAAGGAGCACGGGTGAAGGGGGTGTCGAGAACGCCATAGCGGTGACCACGGAGCATGGGTGACGGGGGTGTCGGGACACCTGCAGCAGCGACAGAGGAGGCCCACCTGTGGGGCGGGGAGGCATGGTGCTTCTTACCACGATCAGCTCGCCTTGGCAGCCTCAGCGGCGGCGGAGGCAGCAGCGGGATTCAGCTGTGAGGTGCGGAGGCGTAGCCACGCAAAGAACGCGCCGAGAAGCTGTTCCGTCCAAACAATCACCTGGGCCGGAGCTTTGGCGCATGACAACCACCAGGGCGAGGCCAGCGCAGAGAGGAGGCGTGGCTTACCTATTTAAGGGCACTGGGAGGTGGACGCTCCTAGCGCTGACTTTGCATCTAACAGACTTGCTTCAAACAGACTTTACAGACTGCTGTTTTGCTGAATGAACTCATTGCGTGCCAGAGTCCGGCTGAATAAACCCAGTTTGCATTCAAGCATGTGCCGTTTTTCCTACTGGTGTCGGTCCAGAGCTTAGACCCTTGAGAGGTTTATTGATGAACAGGACCACATGGGTTTGAGGTCCTGGGTAGCTGACCACACGGAGGAGAGAGAGGTATTTATACCCTCTCTTGGGCCTTGCCCTTGAGCTTCCTGTTCCTGTGCAAGAAATGTATTCTATTGGTTGTCAGACTCCCGGGGGGGGCTATGCAGGGGCCATAGCTGAGGTTGTCTGAGATAAGTTTGGTTGAACCTTGCTGGGTGATGCAATGCCCTTAGGAAATTTTGAAATGCAGTGAGCCCTGCTGCTAAATGGGTAGAGGGCTGATCCTATTATGTCCTCAGGGTCATTCTTAATCCCATCACCCTGGAAATGAAGGTCTGATTGTCTTGTAGATAGGCTGGCCCACTCCTGCTCAATGGGCACCAAATATCTGCTGGGGGCAGGGAGCTGCGGGAAGATGCTCTTTGTCTTTAAAAACGTGTTTCTCCTTTTCTCATCCAGGGAAATATAATATTCTACCTTTTTAATATTTCCTAGAATATTTCATTCTTCTAGGAGAGGAGTGGGTGCTAACTTTCTACACTTCTGAATATACTTACAGATTAAAACCGGCAATCTATCTGCCAAGTGCAACCAAGAAACCAAAATATTCTGGCAGTTTGAAAGCTTGAATGAAAATATACACTGCCTGTAGTGGACCCGTGTGATACAGGTATTCCTCCTTTACTGACTGCGTTTAATGACCATTCAAAATTATGATGGAATAAACTAAAAGCTTGGTGACCATGACACCACTCCATTATTGCTATTAGGGTGCTTCACAAATGGCACACATTTATGACTGTTTCCTATGGTCATGGGATCCCCGTTTGTGTGCTTCACAACCAGCTTCAGAAAGCAGACTTAATGAAGAACATGGGAAATAAAACTGCAGGTTGCAGTCAGGTGATACCTCACTTAATAACTGTGGTGACTCGCTTAACAACTGAATGGAAAGTGACACTGTAAGTCTGGTGCAGTCATGTGATTTATGCTCACCAATATGGTGATTGAAGTTGCTGGTCCCAATTGTGGTTACTAAGCAAAGACTATCTTTTGCATTTCTTAACCTTCACTAATAGCACTTAGACTTATATACCGCTTTACAGTGCTTTACAGCCCTCTCTAAGCGGTTCACAGAGTCAGCATATTGCCCCCAACAATCTGGGTCCTCATTTTACCCACCTTGGAAGGATGGAAGGCTGAATCAACCTTGAGCCGGTGAGATTTGAACCGCCGAACTGCAGCTAGCAGTCAGCTGAAGTAGCCTGCAGTATTGCACTCTAACCACTGCGCCACCTCGGCTCATCGACTACAAGATTTACTTGTTGTAATAAAAGCAAACAAGATTTACAAGATTTAGCAACCAAATCAGAGGAGGAGGAGGTGGAGGCGGCATGGGAGCCAGGGTCAGCATCAAGGCAACCTGAAAGCTCTGAGGGGGAAGAGGGAGTGGAGTTGGCAGAGAGAGAGACAGAGGCGGAGCCTGGGCCGTCCGTCAAGATTTTAAACTCTTCTGGAAGGCCAGGAGTTGTTGTGGCCTGTCAGCCGCCGGCCCCTCCAGCAGCCGAATCAGATGAAGAGGAGACGTGGGAGTCAGGGTCAGCATCAAGGCAACCTGAGAGCTCCGAGGGGAAAGAGGGAATGGAGCTGGCAGAGAGAGAGAGAGACAGAGGCAGAGCCTGGGCCGTCCGTCAGCCCTCAGATGGAGAGTCAACTGCCCCCAGGTCTGGAGGTGGCTGGGGAGGAAGAAGAGGAACAGCTGGGCCCAGTGCCTGACGCGTGGATGCACAGAAGGAAGAGGAGAGGAGAGCAGTGGAAATCCATGGGCCGATCCTTGGGAAGGAAGAGCCACCGTTGCTAGCGAAGCCCCACCCTAGCTCTGGGGATAAAAGGCAGGGGGCGGAGATGAATAGATGTGGCAGACAACTATTCATCTTCCGGATGGACGGACTTGTAAGCCTGCGGTGAGAGAGAAACTTTTTGCTGGGGCTGCCGGTGCTCCTAATAAAGGGATCTTTGAGTTAAATTCAGAGGGTTTGTCATGTTTGGGGAGCTAGATCAGAACATATTATATAAGTCTAAGTGCTATTGCTATTAAAGAAAAAGAGCCGAGGTGGCGCAGTGGTTAGAGTGCAGCACTGCAGGCTACTTCAGCTGACTGCTAGCTGCAGTTCGGCGGTTCAAATCTCACCGGCTCAAGGTTGACTCAGCCTTCCATCCTTCTGAGGTGGGTAAAATGAGGACCCAGATTGTTGGGGGCAATATGCTAACTCTGTAAACCGCTTAGAGAGGGCTGTAAAGCACTATGAAGCGGTATATAAGTCTAAGTGCTATTGCTATAAAGAGAAATAGAAGGATATGCACCAAACAAAAGAAAATAGAAAGTCCACATACACTTGTTAGAAAACCTAATGCTAGTATACAGGTAGTCCTCAACTTACAACAATTTGTTTAATGACATTTGAATTTACAGCAGCACTGAAAAAAGTGACTTATGACCATTTTTCACACTTACAATTGCAGCATCCCCATAGTCATGTCATCAAAATTTGGATGCTGACACATATTTATGACACAACTGACACATATTTATGACGGTTACAGTGTCCCAGGGTCATGTGATCCCCTTTTGCAACCTTCTGACAAGCAGAGTCAATGGGGAATCCAGATGCACTTAACAACCGTGTTCCTAACTTTTAACAACGGCAGTAATTCACTTAACAACTGTGGCAAAAAAAGTCATAAACTGGGACAAAACTCACCTAACAACTGTTTCACTTACCAACAAAAATGTTGAGCTTAATTGTGGTCATAAGTCAAGGACTACCTGTACTTTGAAGAAAAAAATACCTTCTTCAGGGGATTATGAATGATGGAAATGTCCTTTTATGATAAATACTTTGAAGTACCATAATAGTTTCAGATAAAATATGCACAAGGAACACATTAACCAGCATGAGACAAGATCAAGCAAAAGCTTTTATATGTACAGTTTCTGTTGTTTATCTGTGCATTGATAGCCACAGCTGAGTTTCAGTAAGGACGTTTAATCATGTCTTGTACTTTCAAAGCATAGTTCTGACCGTATAACTTAATAGTAACCATGTTGAACATAGAATACTTTCTTTCCTTACTAAGATGACAATAGGTTTGTCACATACCTACCAAGATAGTACATATAATTTGATTGTTAAATTATTTATCCTGCTTGATCACACTACTTCAGATGCTAGCATTAGCAATAAGACTTAGATTTATATACCGCTCCATAGTGCTTTACAGCACTCTCTGAGTAGTTTACAAATGTCATCATATTGCCCTCAACAATCTGGGTCCTCATTTTATCTCACTTTATCCGGAAGTTTAAAGAAAGTTTTAAAGAAAGAATTATTATTTTTTTAGTAAAGAGAAAAGCAAAATAATTCACCTGCTTGACATTACAATAGATCTGTTAAGAATGCATTTTTGGGCACAGTTTGTTGACTGTTTAAAGGGGGCTCAAGTAATATCAAAGGATTGAAACTCAGCCTATATACTGATTAGAATGCAGACTATCTACTCACTTGTCCGCAATCTAGTTTCCCTGTTGAACTGGTTTCTGGATCACAACCTTAAGCTTGAAAAAGCTAGTAACGTTAACAAATACAATCTACCAATACCTTATGGATAATTATACAATAGGGTATATATAGTAGTAAACAAATGTATGGGCCTGCACTGACCATTTATTGTGGCTATTCCTTTAATAAAACGTTGCTATGCACATGCCGGTAGGTGTACAGTAATTTCTTTCAGAACAGAAAGATACCATTAGTTAATTTTAACTACTATTAAACAGCAAACGTTGGGTACTGGCTATGCCCAGGACACTAAAGGTCATTTTCGCCTACCTGGAGTCTTCCAAATATACTGAAACGACAACTCTGGCCATTCTCAACCTGTCCTTTGGCCTCGTTGGCCGAGAATTTAAATAACTACTGCACTCCCAAAAGACTTGGAGGGCACCAAATTTAATTAATTTTAAGAGGCGATCGCATTCTGCTCTGTACGGTAGACTCCAGAGGCTAATAAAAATCAGGCGAGCAAGGTGATTTGCTGGCGGCTAAACCCAGAGAAGACCGCCTTACCAACCAAAAAAAAAAAAAAAAAAAAACCAANGTACAAGCACGTGGGCGCTATTACAACTTTACCACCCACCCACTGAAAATTGGCTCCAGCTAGCTAGGAAATAACTGCAGTTTGTGACTTAAGCCACGCCGCCCGCCCTTCGCCCGCATCCGACTGCGCACTTTGATCCTTTGGCTGCTGGCGTTCTCCTGAGTGTGACGTCATTTCATTCATTCTCAGTTCGAAGAAGAGGGAGCGTTTGAACCTGTACGAAAGGGGAGCCTACGTCGCTTGATAGCTACCCCTATCGGTAAACACTTTCAAACGCATCCATTCATTTCAAAGCACAGCTTTCGGTTAAAATGAATCGATGCCAGAGGTAGATTAAAAACGATTTTATTTTTTAAAATCGTTTTTCAGTAGCAAGATTTCTACATATCGAATATTCTTTCGACCGATTGCTCAATAGACAATAGTCCCCCCCCTCCCCCGTTTCCTGAATCTTATTGGTGCAGTCCCTTTTGATATTCCGCTAGGAATCTATCTGCCTCGGGCGAGTGCAAGAAGTGTGGATGCTTCTGGGTCTTAAAGTCCATTGATTTTAAATAAGATCTTGTTTTCCCACGGGCAGTTGTTGAGACAGAGAATTATTGTTTTTTGCATACATATGGTCCTTAAATATTTATCTATGAATGCTAAACAACCAAGGAGGCATTGTTGTCCTGATCCTGCTCCATCTTAGATATTACCAGTAGAAACTTTCGTGAGCAGAGTTCACTTCATTTCAAAAGGAGTGAGGAAGGCAACTCAGGAAACTATATGCCAGGGGTCTCCAAACTCGGCCACTTTAAGACTTGTGGACTTCAACTCCCAGAATTCCCCAGCCAGAATTCTGGGAGTTGAAGTCCACAAGTCTTAAAGTGGCCGAGTTTGGAGACCCCTGCTATATGCATTTAATAAAAGTTGTTAGTCTGAAAGGTGCTATCAGACTCCTGATTTTTCTAGGGTACATCAAAAAGGTTTCAGGCTATATCAAATCTGTACTTAACACATGACAGTTTTTAATACATTTCTTATCAAACATTTTAAGAATGAATGACTACAGAAAAGAAAAAAAATAAGAAAAGACATAGTGGAGGGAAAATAAAATATCACTAAATAAACAGATTTGCAGTTGTCACAACACTTTAAATTTATTATTTCATTGATTAAATAAAACATTTCTTTTACAGTTTTGTCTTAAATTATATCTTGGGCAAATTTTATTTAATTTTTCCATCAGTCTTCCAATTGTTGCATTGTATTTGTTTAAAATTTTGAATCCAAGAATCTTTATTTGTTCTGCCTCTGTCATATTTAACAGCAATTTACATATATGCAGTACAGGTAGTCCTTGATTTACAACCATTCATTTAGTGACTGAAGTTACAACAGCACTGAAAAAAGTGACCTATCACCAGTTTTCACATTTATGACAGTTGCATCTCCACTGTCATGTGATCAAAATTTGGATGTTGGCAACTGACATGTATTTATGACAGTTGCACTGTCCTGGGGTCATGTGATAACCATTTGTAACCTTCCCATTTGTAATCTTCTGACAAGCCAAGTCAATGGGGTAAGCCAGATTTGCCTAATGACATGATTTGCTTAACAACTGCAGTGATTTGCTTAACAACTATGCCAAAAAAGGTCACAAAAGGGAGCATAACTCACTTAACAACTACCTTGCTTAGCCACAGAAATTTTGGGCTCAATTATGGTGTAAGTCAAAGGCTACTGTATCCTAATTTGCCTGCCCACCTATCCTACTTGACATAATGCCACACTGCACTAGGAAGGCATGTGTGTGTGTGTGTGTGTGTGTATGTTTATGATTCTTTTTATCCAAGTTAATGTCCCAATCACTGATGCCAAAGAAGAAAAAGTTGACAAATTTCATAGTTGCGTTGGTTGAAATAGACAAGATATGCAAGCAAAATATGCTGCATGTAGTTGGAGATTGTAATGCAAAAGTTGGAAATAGTAAGGAGGAAAATACAGTTGGGCTATATGGGCTAGGACCGTGATGGCGAACCTATGACACGCGTGCCACAGGTGGCACGTGGAGCCATATCTGCCGGCACGTGAGCCATTGCCCTAGCTCAGCTTCAGTGCGCACCGGCCAGCTGATTTTTGTCTCACGCAGAGGCTCTGGGAGGGCGTTTTCAGCCCTCGGGGGGGCGGAGGAGGGCGTTTTCGCCCTCCCCAGGCTCCAAGAAAGCCTCGAGCCTGGGGAGGGCGAAAAACGAGCCTACCGGGCCCACTGGAAGTCGGGAAACAAGCAGTTTCCGGTCTCGGGAGGACCTCCAGAGGGGCGGGGGAGGGCGTTTTCACCCTCCCCAGGCTCCAAGAAAGCCTCTGGAGCCTGGGGAGGGCGAAAAACAGGCCTACCGGAAGTCGGGAAACGGGGTAGCACGGGGGTCGTGCGCGCATGCGTGGGGGGCAGGTCGCGTGTGCATGCACAGGGGGACGGGGCGTGTGGGGCATTGAATTATGGGTTTGGGCACGCACGCGCGCTTTCGGCACCTGAGGAAAAAAAGGTTCGCCATCACTGGGCTAGGAAATAGAAATAAAGCAGAACTGCATATCGGAACAGAGTAGAGACTGAAGGGGAGGGGGGAGAGGAGATGAGAGGGCAAAAAAGGCAATGTTCTCATGAAGGAGCTTAACAGAGGATGGGATGGGATGGGATGGGATGGGATGGGACAGGATAGCTTTATTTGGCCAAATGTGATTAGACAAACAAGGATTTTGTCTCTGGTGTAGAAGTTCTCAGTATACATGAAAAACAACAGAGTAATAATAATCATAATAATGATACCAATAAGTGGGGGTAGTACAAAAGATGAGAATAATAATAATAATCTAAAGCCATAGACATCTGTTAAAAGAGACAAAGAAGTCGTACAAAGAAGTCTTACTACAGTAATAGTAGTACAATGACAACTATAAGGACATTAAAGATGGAAACAGACACCTTTCTGCGGTTGTCTTTGGGAAAGCTCTCCAACCTCAGAAAGTTAGAATGCTAATGGACAGATAGTAACCAATTAAAAGAAGATAGAAAGAGAAGATTGAAATTCTGTAGGTAAAATATCTAAGATGCCTTAGCAGATGGGTTTTATAAAACCCATTATATAAAAAACTCTTAATACTAGAAAATGAAATTGTATCAATTCTCTGATCGTCACATTAAAGCTACAGGGACTGCTGGAATATCCACAGAAATATGGCAAGGAACAGAAAAATCAGTAAAGGTTCTAACAAAATTATGTCAGCAAATTGGGAGAATGACCACAATGGCAACAGATTGGAAGAGGTCAGTTTATATTACCAATACCAAAGAAAGATAATACCTTTCATTTCACATGCTAGTAAAATAAGGCTTAGGATCATTCAATGCAGATTAGAGCCTTACATAGACAGAGAGATGTCAGATGTTTAAGATGGTTTTAGAAAAACTTGAGGAACAAAAGATATTGCTGATAATGTATCCTAGACTACAGGTCACCAACCTGTGGTCCGTGGACCACTGGTGGTCCGTGAGAAAATTTTGGTGGTCCATGGAGAAATCTTGGCCCCTGGGCCGGATATGGCCGAGAGCAATTAAACCAGCCCGTGTGCGGGAACACAAGGCTGCACCACCCAACATCACCCTGCCCACATGCCAGCCCCCACTCTTAAAGCCGAGTGCAAACCTCACCTTGAGTACAGCGGTGCGAGCCACACGAGCTGGAACAGGAAGGTAAGACCAAGAACTCGCCGCGCTCAGCCGAATGGCTGCCTGGGGGGGGGGAGGTTCAGCTGCTTTTCAGGCCTACATCTCTCCTTCTGCGAGGCCTCCGGGTGGGAGGCCCGAGAGAAAGCACCTGCTAGATTGTCTCCCTGCAAACTCTCGTCTCTCGAGGAGCCCGGCCGAAGTTTCCCACGCCGCTTCAGTGAGCGCTCCTCAAGAGACGAGTTTGCAGGGGCCAAGCGAGCATCCGCAATGGACAGTGCACCCGGGTGGAGGAGCTGCAACGTGCCAGTCCTGTGAGTGTGACTACTACAGCTCTGGAATATGGGACCGGCCATGGTGGGGCTGGAAATTTCTGCCCTGGGGTGGCACTTGCAATGTACAACTTTGCAAGTTGTGAGCGTTTGCAGGGGGCCGAGCTAGCATCCGCAATGGACAGAGAGGGGGGTGCAGCCGCCTTTCAGGCCGACATCTCTCCTTCTGCGAGACCTCTGGGTGGGAGGCCCGAGAGAAAGCGCCTGCTAGATTCTCTCCAGCTGCTTCTCTCTGCTGTAGTGTGGCATCAGCATTTGCGCGGCATCAGCATTCCGCCTCGGTATATTTGCGCCAGCCGGTGGCCCAAGGCAGCCCTCGTCTCCTGTCGCTTGGGACTCGGAGCGGTAAACGGCATCCAGGGAGCAGCCAGAGTTTGCTGTCCATTGCGGACACTAGCTCGGCCCCCTGCAAACTCTCATCTCTCGAAGATCCTGGCCGAAGTTTCCTGTGCCGCTTCAGCGAGCGCTCCTCTAGAGACGAGAGTGCAGGGGGTCGAGCTAGCGTCCGCAATGGTCCGGCTGCTCCCCGGACCGGACGCCGTTTACATCTCTGAGTCCCAAGCGACAGGAGGCGAGGGCTGCCTTGCGCCACCAGCTGGCGCAAATATACCAAGGCAGAATGCTGATGCCGCACAAATGCAAGTAGCGCTTCACTCCTGCAGCTTCGCAACCCCCGCTTTGGCCCGCTTGCGCCCCCCCCCCCCACCGCCGCAACAGCACCATTATTTCATTCCAGCCGGCGAGGGCTGCGCTCCTTTTTCCATATTGCACCACCTGCAAAGTTGCACAGTGCAAGTGCCACCCCAGGCCAGAGATTTCCAGCCCCACCACAGCCGGTCCCATATTCCAGAGCTGTAGTAGTCACACTCAAAGGACTGGCCCGTTGCAGCTCCTCCACCTGGGTGCACTGTCCATTGTGGACGCTAGCTCGGACCCTGCAAACTCGTCTCTCGAGGAGCGCTCGCTGAAGTGGCGTGGGAAACTTTGGCCGGGCTCCTCGAGAGATGAGAGTTTTCAGGGGGCCGATCTAGCAGGTGCTTTCTTTCGGGCCTCCCACCCAAAGGCCTTGCAGAAGGAGAGATGTAGGCCCGAAAGGCGGCTGAACCTTCCCCCCCCGGCAGCCGTTTGGCTGAGTGCGGCGAGTTCTTGGTCTTACCTTCCTGTTCCAGCTTGTGTGGCTTGCACCACTGTACTCAAGGTGAGGGTTGCGCTCG
>QLTV01003663.1:1057166-1091103 GCA_003457575.1 Thermophis baileyi
GTAAAACCCGAGAGCCGTGAAGTGACCGGGAGCGAAGGGTGTCCGGCGCGCCTCTGATGCCTACATGGATATGGATGCATGGTTTAGGGGGTGCCCTGATTTGTGGGGGGGGGTCTGCAGATCGCGGGGGAAGGTCGTGTTTTTGCGTGGCTGGCTCTAGTGTTCGGACTGAAAAGGAACATACCATTGCCGGGGAACGAGCCTCCTGGATTTCCCCCCCCCTCCTCCTCCTCCTCCTCCGGTGCAGAATAAATTATATAATATACTATATTTTCAAGTGATGGATTCAATAGGCTTCTTTCCGCCTTCTTTTTTCTTTTTCTTTTTTTGGCTCGGGCCTTTGATCTTCCTCCTCTATCACGCGGAGTACCTCCGTGCCCTGGTCTTAAAACTCCTGTTGGTACTACTAGTAGTCCACTCGCCCTCCCCTGCCACTATTTCCGCCCCCTAGCCCATTGGCGGGCATGTTTTCTCTCCACCTACTTCTGGGGTATATGGAGAACCCATAAAATTGATTTATTGGGTGAATATAAAAGGCGCTGTCGGGGAGGGACAGGGTTCAGGGATGGATGGGGAGGAACCGAAGAGTGCCTGAAGCTCAAGAGGGCCGGGAAGTTAGAGTAGTGTAGCCCATCTTCGGTGCCTCCCTGAAGTTATCCATAGCAAAGGTTACCCTAATATTTCATGCCCTCCTGCCAGGGTGCTTTGGAAAGTTATTTATTTCATCGTCAAAATCCTGTGGCGAGCTAAAATCGTGCCTTTTGGTTGATTGTGATTCTGCCTTCTCCCCACCGCCATCTGACTTAAGACAGAAACCTGTGCGGCTTGGAATGACCTTGACTGAAGTATTGGTATTTTTTTTAAAGCTGGGGCAATCTCTAAGAGGCACAGTGTACCCTTCGATATGTTGGGAAACCTGAAAAGATACACGCGAGGATTTTAGGCTTAGTGGGATAACACCGGGGGGGGGGCGGTTTTGTCGTTCCAGGCTTCTCCTTTTCTCAGCGCATCCTTTCACCAACCGGCGGCGACTCGCTCGCTCGCTCGCTCAGGCCGGCCCGCGAGGCTCCCTGTATGCGCGCGCGCCTTTCTCAAACCAACACAAGCCTTGAGTGGCGAATGAATGGTAGGCGGAGGAGAAGGAGAAGGAGGTGCGCGCCGGGAGCTTGTCTGAGTCTTTACGGGGTTTATGGCAAGCTCGGGTTCTATCCCGGAAACTTGTACGTTAATTTTTCGGCGCATGTGCAGAGTGAGTTTCCTAGAAGGGAGGAGAGTGACTCGAATCGCCGGCCGGTGCACGGTCTGCGTTGGAAGAAAGGGCGGCAAACGTGGGGAAAAATAAATGAAAGGACCTTTCGGGGGAGGTTGAGCCTCATTATGTATTGCTTTAAGAACTGAAGCGCCCGGGATTGGGAAAGAAGGGAGAGCTCCGATAGACGAGTGTCTCTTAGTCGTGGGTATCCGGGTTTTTATTTTTCCTTTCGGCGTGGCTTATCCTCCACTACCACCACTACCGCCCACCCCGTGAGCTACAGGATGCCGGCGTCTTTTGCTGAAGTGGCAGGGCGCAGACTTAGGCTCGCTTTCAGCCACTTGACGCGCGCCTTCAGGTCTGATGCTTCCTCCCTTGAGCAGGCCCAGGCTGCTGCTTTGGCGGTTTTTGACCGACTTTCGGCCTCCACGCGAAGGGTCTAGCAGGACCCTCCCCCGCCTTCCCTTCCTCCCTCGCTTTGCAGCCTCGGCGTGAGGTCGGAGTTGTCCCTTGGACCACTGTCGGCAAAGGGACCGTTTGAGGCGGCCTTGCACAACGCGGCGGCTTCCCTCCCTCTTCGCCAGAGGCAGGTTGGCCTGCAGCTACCCTGAGCAGACAGAAAAACTTGGCCCAGAGTGTGAATTTGGAATGGGCTGAAGGGAAGGCTGCCAGGTGCCCTAGAAAAGAAAAAGCGAGACAGTTTTTTTTTTTTCTTGGCTTCTGCCCATTCCAGCTAGCTAAATAGGTAGACGTTAGCAAATGTGGCTTTGGCACTCGAGGGGGTCTGTCTGTTCATGGTGACTGCACATCACGCAGCTCCCAGGGTGGCAAAGGCCAGTTCAGAAGAAATGCAGGAGCAACCTGTGGTTCCCCCAATGGAAATAAAAGGACCCACTTCAGTTTCCAGTGATGAGTCTCTGCTTGGATTCTGTGGATTCCCCCCCCCCCATACCAAATGAAAAGGGGAGTCATAGGCAAAGTGACTGAAGAACTGGACTGGGTTCTGCTTCAGGATTCTGCCCGTCTTGTCTTGTCTGACCCACCACCCACATCCCATTTTGCCCCCGCCCTACTAAAATTATATGAAACAAAGGAAAATGCTGTATAGACTGAGGGGTGGTTTGGTGCAGTGGTTAAGGCATCAGGCTAGAAACTGGGAGACTGTGAAGAAAATGCTTGAAACTGTACAGGAAACTAGCCAATAAGCCTAAATATGCCCTTTTCCCTAACAAAATAAGGAAGGTTTGTTTCTTCTACTTTGTCGGAAGCCAGGTGTCAAAAACAGTATCATGGGGAAGGATGGCTATGAAAGGAACTCAAGAAACCAACTGCTAACCCAGAAGACAAATGCTAGGAAAGAAATGGCTAGGCTGGAAGCTAGCTAGTGATCAGAAGACAGTTGGCTGATCTACATCTCCTAAAATCCCAAACACATTTCTCTCCACAGCCAGTACAGGTCACTTAACTTCAATGAAAGGAATGGCAAAGATTTTATATACCTTGAGGCTGTTGTTGAGAAGCACTGAAATAAGGGGGAAGATTTTTGTAATGTTTAGGCTAGTCTCACTGATGGCTGGGGATAAAACAGAAGCAACCTCATGAAGATAAGGGGGAAATTGATGAAACTGATGTTGTCAGGGCAAGATTGTGGCATGATTACAGTAAATGTAAGTAAGAATTATGCCGATGTGTTTGAAAAAATTCCTGTTTTCCAAAGTTTTTCCTTCATTAGATCTGCTCTAGCCTGATCAATATGATCAATTCATATATTAAGCCATATTAGATTTTGTTTTGTTTGGACTTAGTGTGTTGTGTGAATCCAACAACTTCAATTTATAAATCATGATTTATAATAGTGTGTTATATAATCCAGACAGTAGTGTTTCATTCAAAACATTATGATTAAAATCAGTTGACCGTGATATACAAACTCACTGTAAGTTTTATATTTCCTTTTCCTCTGCTCACAATTTAACAACTGCCCTTAGCCTAATGGCTTAATTTGGACAATATGTCAAGAACAAGAAACAAACCACTTTTAAAACTAATAAGCATAGCATATTAGATAAAAGTGATTTTATGTCTCTTGATGTGACCATACACAAGTCAAAGTAGATCTTTTAGTAAAAAAAAACACTTGATTAAAATTTGATAACTCTATAGAGCCTTGCACCATAATACACATTAATTTCTAAAATGTCACAAGACTTACTGGTAGTTTTTTTCTTCTTACATCACATTAACTAGTTAAACAGCCTGTTGAGCTCCTCCCTTCTCTAAATTCTTCTCCCACAAAGAAACAGAAAAAAATCATCACTTTCTCTTAGTAGTGCTGCCCACAAGATAAAAGAAAAGTATTTCCTTTCTCTCACACACACTATTTAGTTTTTTTTTCTGAAGAGAAATAAATGTTGCATAAACATTGAAATAAATGTATGCTCCCTATTGATTCTGCAAACAATAAGTATGCAGTAATAATGACGATTTAAAATGTGGAACAATTATAATATGAGAAGTTACAAAAAGTAATTATACTGGAGGATCAAATTGTCCTGAGAACCACACAAAATTTTGAAATCACTTTTCTGTAATCTCAAATATATGCAAGATAAGCTTGGTTACCTAATGCATGAATCAAAGGATCTTTCTAGATTAGGGAGTTCTATGTACATTTTGGTATATTAATATCCTCAAATGACTTTAATACTTAACTACATGTCAGACCTACAACTTTATACAGAGAATGGCTATTATGATAGGTTTAATTATATGATTAGAGATCAGAGATAACCTCTGAATGTGAATTGCATAAAAGGTACTTCTGAGTTGAACATTTTACTTGTTTGCCTTTAATTTATATAAGAGGATAATCATGTCTTCCCCAGAAAATCCATGCAAGGAAAAATGTCACTTTTCGTTATTGCCTGCAGATATTAAGAACAAAAGAATGTCATTCCACTATCCATTGTCTCTACAACAGTGTTTTTTCACAGTAGTGTCAAGTCTCTACTGTGAAGGTTTGGCTGTACTGTAGCATAGGATTTTAGAAGCCTTTCACTTACCAGCCTGCCTTCATTGAGGACCTGTATACTATACAGGTCAGGAAAGCTGAGAAAATATCTACAGACCCCTTTTATCCTGGACACAAATTTGTTTCAACTCTTCCCCTCAGAATGCTGCTATAGACATTGCATATCAAAACAACCAGACACAAAGACAGTTTTTTCCCTACTGCCATCATTCTGCTGAACACTTAATTACCACAGTATTTATTATGTTTAAGAATATTTACCCATGTACTATGGCTGTACTACTATTATCCTTTTTCATCTTTTCTACTACCTTATTCTATTGGTATCTTATGATTATATACACTGAGAGCTTATGCACCAGAGACAAATTTCTTGTGTGTCCAATCACACTTGGCCAATAATTCTGTTCTGTTCTTTTCCGTTCCATTCTGTTCTTTTCCGTTCTGTTCTGTTCCTGTTCCTGTTCCTATTCCTATTCTACCCTACCCTATTATTTCACTCACTGTGCTGGAACCAGACAGACTTTTTCTTTAGTATGTGTATGCTACTGGACTTGGGTGTAGTGAACCTTCTTTGATAAACAGTAAGCATATTGTGTATATATTCTAAGATATTTGAGCAATTTAACATAGCAAATAAAAAATTCTACCATAAAGATTTGAGCCCTCTATTGAAAAGCACAGCTTGATGCTGCAGGTTTTACATTTCAGAAAATCTTAGTAGAAATATTTTTTAAAGGAGGCAGTTTGTGTGTGTGTGTGTGTGTGTGTGTGTGTGTGTGTGTGTGTTTAAAGGGCACAAAATGCCATTAATTTTCCAGCCTGCATAAGGCAATGAACTTCCAAAAGTCCATTCCGTGTTCCAATGTTATCTCTGGAAAAATAGTGCTCTGTCATGTAGGATGACAGAGGGCATGGTCCAAAGTTGCTAAGCAAACTTTTCTGAGTGGGGTGGATTTGAACTTCAGATTCCTTGAGATCTGAAATCTCAATTTCTGTTGTTGCGAATTACAATTGTACATCATAAGATTATTTTTTTACTTTACTTACAGTTTTATTTCTTAGTTTTTTCCAGTAACAGCAGAATTATTGCTGGCTAAACTTATTATGTTCAATTATCTTGGGAACTCAGTTAAAAGATTATATATTGGGACAACCCAAATTATAGCTAATTAAAGAATTTCATTGCACCACAGCTACTGAGCAATGTATGTGGTATTGCAAAAATAATGTGTCACCATATAAATATCAGAATGAAGGTGAAACAGCAATCTTCAATCACTACAAAAATAAATTTTAATCTTTCTAGTAGTATAACTAGAGGAATTTAGATCAGGAGGCTCTGCTCATGGTCACTCATGCCCTTATCACCTCACGGCTTGACTATTGCAATGCGCTCTACATGGGGCTACCCTTGAAGAGTGTCCGGAGAGTACAACTGGTCCAGAATGCAGCTGCCCGAGCAGTCATGGGTGTGCCAAGGTACACCCACACAAGTGCCATCCTTCGCGAGCTGCATTGGTTGCCGATTGCGCTCCGGTCACAATTCAAGGTGTTGGTTGTTACCTTTAAAGCCCTACATGGCTCAGGACCAGTTTATCTGTGTGACCGCCTTATACCACATTCCTCCCATCGAGGTCGCACAGGGTTGGCCTTCTTCAGGTCCCGTCGGCCAGACAGTGTCGGCTGGCGGGACCGCGGGGGAGGGCCTTCTCTGTAGCCGCTCCGACTCTGTGGAACCAACTTCCCCCCGAAATCTGTACTACCCCCACCTTACACCTAACGGCCTTCCGTAAAGCCATTAAGACCTGGCTTTTCCGGCAGGCCTGGGGCCAATAGTTGTTCTGATTGGCCCATGTATGGTTGTGTGAATGCTTTATTTTAATATGGATATGGTTTTTTAAATTGTTTTTATATGTTTTATTTTTATTTTTTTACATGATGTAAGCCACCCAGAGTCCTTCGGGAGTTGGGCGGCATATAAATTTTATAAATTAATTATAAATTAAATAACTTACCATTCTACATTTTCAGCTAGACTATATTGTGAATATTTACTAAGTTGTAACTTCCAAGGGCTATATAGCTCCTTTCTCTATTTCTTCATCTATAATATCAGGATAAATTTATCTGAAAGAGATTTATTTTTTAAAAATTTCCGGAATGCTCTATGAAAATGTGAAATACAGAATATGGTGTATTGCACAGTCATAATTATATATTTCACAGCCCTAATTATACTATCCCTGGAGTATGCTAATTTGTTGCACAATGTTACCTGCTGGATATCTCACACAGTAATGTTCATCACATGCTGTTCAGTTTCATAGGGGAATTAACTGTTAGCTTTAATGTTAGATAACTACATATTGGTGTCACATTTGTAAGACTGTGTATTTTGTGAATGAACTGGAGTGAAATGCCACCTCATGTTTAACTGCATATTGTTTCAGAAAATTCTGGAGAAGGTTACAAATCCTTTGGATGTACTTATCTTGAATATGTAAAAGTTTGCTCATACAGAATTATATTATTGGTCCATCTACTTCTATCTTACCTGTAGTGAGTTGGCAGTGGATCTCTAGGGTTTTTTTTTAAAAAAGTTATTTAATCTTTTTTTAGTTCTACTTGGACTGTAACTGGGGCTTGTTCAATGAAACCATTGTACCTTCTAACTAAATTACAGCTTTTTTTAAAAAAAAAAGTTTGCTTCTTTGTAGAAGATCCTCAGCTAGTTGATTCTAGAGACTCTCTTATATGTGTTTAGTTTTTTGTTGTGGCTTTGTTAAGCTGTATAACAGATAAGAGCAACTTCTATGCTCTCATAGATTTTTTCAATAAGTCATTCTCCTGACTTTCATTGCAATAAAATGCCATACAAATATAAGTCTGTATATAGTAAGCACTACAGAACTAAGTAGATCTGAGAGTCAATAAATGTAAATGACTGTAGATTTGGGAAGGGAGAGAGAGAGAGAGAGAAAGAAAGAAAAAAGAAAGAAAGAAAGAGAAAGAAAGAAGAAAGAGAAAAGAGCTGTAAGGCTATTTTAAACATTTTCTCCTAGGATGGCTTGTCAGTTTCCGAAAGGCAAATTCAAGTTGCAAGTTGCTCATCTCAAAACTGCAATATAATAAGCGTCAGCTGAGAAAAGATACAGTATTGATAACAACATAGAATAAGAAAGGAAGCTTCAAATCTTTTTCTTTCCAGCCTTTATACATCTACATTTATATCTTGATGATGCTTTAAAAAATTATTTCCTCAAAACAATTGCACAGCATTTGAGCAACATTTAGTCTTGAGATTCAAACATCCATCAATATATCTATTACATTCTTTCCTTTTCCTGACACACAACATACCTATTTTTCTTTTATTTCTTGACACACAACATATCTATTATCTTTCTTTCATTTATTTCATTCATCTACACTGTTTACTCTTATGTTCCACGTTGCAATCTTCCACATACCTTGGTCATTATCAAATGGGCCCATTTGTCATGGGCTTTGGTCAGACAAGGCTGTCACGTAATGTCTTTTAGCAATATAGGGTATCATATAGACCTAGGTTGAAGGGGTGTGGTGGCCTAACGGTTAAGATGCTGGATGGAACGTTGGCAGTCCGGGACCCACGAACCATATGACGGGATGAGCTCCCGTTCTTGTGCTAGCTCCTGCCAACCTAGCAGTTCAAAAGCATGCAAATCCAAGTAGATAGATACCACTTTGGTAGGAAGGTAGCAGCGTTCCATGCGCCTCGACATATTCTGCTGGCCACATGACTTTGGAAAGGATCTTCGGACAATACTGGCTCCCTTAGCTAAGAAATGGAGATGAGCGCCAACCCCTAGAGTCAGACACAACTGGGCAGGGAAAATCTTTTACTTTTTTTATATATACTAGGTTACCAGTCAAATTCTTTGTTGTGCTACATGTTGTATTCCCTTGTAATTACAGATGCAATGCTAGTCATTGGGTATAATTTAGTTAGTTTTGTCACAAGGAAAAGGCAAAGTCAAGTTTATCCCAAGCATTTTCATGTTATGCTATGTTCTCTAATAAGAGACTTTTCTGTAAGCCAACAAACTGTTACCCATATTCTGCCAATTTTGAGGTGCATGCAGTATATTGATACACATTCTGTGGTGATTACTAAGTACATTCTAATCAAATACTACAAACAAGCCCACAAAAACTAATGGTTGTTGTTTTTTTTGTAATAGATTTTGGAAGCTGATAGATGGGGAATTGAATTTCTATGTGGCTTCATTTCTATGCTGAATGAGGAGAACAGAAATGTCTTTCAGCTAGGCAGCTTATTTACATGTATTGACTCTTGTGAACTCCCTATTCATCTACAGTATAACTAACAAGTAGTGTTTAGCTAGCTGGGATTCTTTTTAAGAATGCTACATTTAACTCTAGTCTGCTATAGAATAATTCTATACCTGTACCTGATATAAAACATTTGTACAACATGAGAATCTTCTACATTTAACAGATTATATTTAAGCAACTATCAGAACACTGTTGTTGTTATACCTACTTATGAGATGGGATGACAAAACAAATTTAGTGCATAAATACATTTGAAATGTAGTTTGTATCCCCAAGCAAAACCAACTATTTACATTAAACAGTGTTGTAACTAAATTGGTAGGTTTATAGTTTTAAAATGCAGAAGAGATTTTAAGATATAGCAAATTTATGTCACTTTTGTAATAATTAGATCTGTGTGATACTACCAAGTTTTATGAATTGTCAACTGTATCAGTAGAAAATCAGTAAGATGAAGCAACTACGCAATTTTTGATTAAAGCTGTGCTTCCAGTTAATCAAATGACAGATTAAATAATCCCTTCTCTCTCTCTCTCTCTCTAAATTATACTATCTGCACTATTTATATGTACATCTAAACACAAAATAAATACCCCTATAGGACATTGTTTTCAATTACATGCAAATTGGTGCATATGTAATAATAATCCTTTTTTAAAGGAACATTTGGATACATGAACAGAGATATGTATATAAGCATTACAAACATTAACTTTCAGGGAATTCTTTCTCATTAGCTTAATCTACGGAAATGTTATCATGTATCAATTGCAAACGCCCTAGAAGATTGGAGATAAATTTGTCCAGGGCATTAACTAGATTTCTTTTGTGTTTTCTGTGCATTTTGTGAGGTGCACATCATGACTATGCAGTTTAGCAGTATACATTCTGTTCAGGTGTGTTTGCCTAAATCTATCTATATTTCCATTTAGGAACCATTTGTTAAACTCTCTTAAGGAACCTAAGATACTATTGGGTTCTAAAATTCACAAATCATAGGCTAATTGCATATTGGCTATACACATATATTCTGATGGGGAGAGTTTGGAAGTTTCAAAATCTGTCAATTTGTATTGTGATTTTTTTCAATCTGGAACTTAGTTCGCCTGATTGCTTTATCATGTTCAAAATTTTGTTTAAAGTTCACTTAGTATGTAATATTGTATGCAAGAATGTCTAGTATATATTTTCCACATGTTTTAGTACAAAGAAGCATTTTTAAACTGGTCTACATTACAGAAATGCAAACACATTTGGGCACCATGCATTAACATTTTTGTGCATATTTTTCATTTGGTGAATTGCAACATTTTTTAAAAAGTGAATTTTGAGGGATAATTGTGTTTGAGTTTGCATATTGATTAAAAGTGCAAAATTAGCTAAATGAATTTCTCTCCTCAAAGTCTACAGCAGTGCTTCTCACACTGTGACCTTTTGATCAACAGTGCTCAGCAAAGATCCGTCACCAGAAATGATTTCATTGATCTGTACAAGTGATCATTCAAGAAGCAATATAAGTACTAGAATTCAGAAAACCGACAGTAATGAAAAGGTCTCAAGTGAAGTTACTGACTGCCAATCCACATGTGCTAAACAGAATTGTGATTTCACCCAAGCAAACCCAAAAGAAAAATGTGAAATAGAAAATATAGCAATATACAGTATATATAAGAATGGGATCTCATTCAACTAAGATTTACCCAGATTTCTATTAAAACCCTTCTGGCCAGCAAAGTGGTGCTACTAGATGATGTTATTATGGCATGGGATACATAAAGCAATGCAAGTGATACACATTTAATTTTAATTAAATCTTTGATCTAACATTAATTTAAAAGGGTCTTTAAAATGTAGGCAATGGGTAAGTATATACAAATTCAGATATAATCATTACCTTATTTACTGTAAAAAATGAACTCCCATGCTCTAAAGGGGGGGAAAATAGCAATAGCAATAGCACTTAGACTTATATACCGCTTCATAGTGCTTTACAGCCCTCTCTAAGCGGTTTACAGAGTCAGCATATTGCCCCCAACAATCTGGGTCCTCATTTTACCCACCTCAGAAGGATGGAAGGCTGAGTCAACCTTGAGCCAGTGAGATTTGAACTGCCGAACTGCAGCTAGCAGTCAGCTGAAGTAGCCTGCAGTGCTGCACTCTAACCACTGCGCCACCTCGGCTCATAGAGATTTGTCCCTGCATATTTTGAATAGTTAACAGTGCACAATTGCAGAAACTTGACAAATACTGGTTTGAGGAAATGTAACTTCATCTGAGACATAGTATTTCCTACTGTTGGAGAAATAAGATACCCCGAAAGACCTTCATGGTGCATGGCTGATTTATGTTGGAATTAGATATAAATTACTAGAGGTAGTAGTAACTTACAATCATAATTGAACCCAAAATTTCCATTGCTAAGGAAGCCAGTTGTGGAGTTTTGCCTCATAACCTTTTTTGCCCAGTTGTTAAGTGAATTGTTGCAAATGTTAAGTGAATCATGCAGTCATTAAGCGAATCTGGCTTCCCCCATTGACTTTGCTTGTTGGAAGCCAGTTGAGAAGGTTACAGATGTGATCACATGACTCCAGGGCAGTGCATCTGTCATAAATACATACCAGTTGCCAACGTCCGAATTTTGATCGCATGACCATGGGAATGCTGGTCGTACGTGTGAATACTAGTCATAAGTCACTTTTTTCAGTTCCATTTTAACCTCAAATGGTCACTAAACAAATGGTTGTTAAGTCGAGAACCTCCTGTAGTTGGTAAAATATTATTAAGCTGTGCAATATACCCACATTAAACATTTGCTTCTCTTGAGCAGGAAGGATATATTGTTTGGCAACTCCTTTTCTGGCTTGGTATATTCTGGTTGGCTCCTGTTCTGATATTTGGTGAAATCTTCCAACTTTAAATTTCTTGGCACAATGCTGCATTTCACTTTTACCAACCATTTGTATTTCAGCTCAGACAAAGTATAATAATAATGTAGAGAAAATTAGATTCTCCTACTCTGGCTCCTTCCAGAGGTATTAGAATACTATTCCTATACCAATTTACAGAGTAGATCACAACAGGAAAGGATCTGGTTCTGGAAAACTAGGAAAGATTATAAATCTGAGTCTCTCTTCTTCCACAAAACCATTAACTGGAACTAACTGCTCAGAAAGATAAAATCACTGTAAAACAGAGCTCCAATCCTCACCAGCAGGCCAGAAATAAACCATCATTGGTAGCACTGAAGGCTGCTGTGAAGTTTAAAAGAGCAGAAAGGTGCATTCCCTTCATCCAACTCTCAGTGAAGGAGTTCGGATCGTTTTCTATGATTTTTTTCATTCATTTATTCAGACAATTTATATTTCTGTCCAAATCACAGTGACTCTGGATGGCTTACTGAAATAAACCCCCAGTACAAAACCCAATAAACCCCTACCCCAAGGTTTCCACCACTAATTATTTGTTACGTTGTGTTAAGCTAGTAAGAGTCAAAACCTCTGGAGGTCACCTGGACTTCTCACTATATTGTCTACTGTTGACCTCATCCCATTCCTAAGAGGTCTGTAAGGGGCGTGCATAAGCGTACCAGCGTACCTACCGTCCCTGTCCTAATGTTCCCTTTTATTTGTATTCGTTTTATGTATTCAAATGTTTATACTTATATATATTATCTAATACGTGCTTGACAAAATAAATAAATTAAATAAATAAATAAATAAATAAATAAATAAATATTGTAGTACTAATTTGTTTAAAAGGATGCAGAAGGAAAATTCTGTATGAGGGGATAAAACATTACTCCCATCACAACTCCTAGTATGCCAGTAGTGACATAAAAGGGAGGAAATGTTTGAGGCACAATGGCATTTACCTCAGCCCCACTCTAAGTGTATCTCCCAGTAGATTACTCCCAAGAGAATGCGATTCTATACAAAAAGTTTTCTACCATCTAAGGAAATTGAAGCCTAATCCTTTCATTACTTAGTCTTTGCAAAATACAAGATTTGCACACCAGCAGAGATTGAAAGGAAGATCTCAGAGATTATAAAAGTAGTAACTATTTTGGCAGGGGAAAATTGCAAGCTTAGTATTGCATAACAGAAGAGTAACTAGCTCATAGACTTAAATTTATAGTAAGATATTGTTCCAAGTTTTTCAGTTTTAAATACTTTTTCTGGATCAGAAATAACTGTTCTGAATCTCTATTTCAAATGCACAAAAAGCCCTCATTTTTTTTTACACATTCTTTAATTAAACATTCACAACAGCGAACTCTTCTGGAGCATTAATTCAATGGCAAAAGAGCTGTATGGTTTGCCAGAATGTGTTTTAAAATCATGCTTCTGATCCAATATTTCATTCAGTTGCACACAACTAGTTTAGTTTAAACTGACACAGTCTATATTGGCTGTCAGAGTGAAACAGTTGTAAAAGCTGTTGTTCCTAACTTGCAGCTGCAGTTTGGGGAAATTGCAATTAAAAGAGAGAGAGAGAAAGAGAAAAAAGAACACTCCACTGAACATGCGATAACACCCCATTTCCTCTTTGCTTTGATTTGCATAGCCTGCTGGGCTAGCAGCATTGAAAGACAGTCACTGTCCTTGTGAGCGCTCAGCCAATAGCGTTCACCTTCTGATGTCTGCTGATAGGGAACACACCAATAGGGATTTGGGAGGGTTGTGCTGACTCTTAGAGAATATAAGGTTCATAACATTAGAAGAGTTGGCTTTTTGTTTGGGGGTTTGATGTGTGTGTGTGAAAGAGAGAGAGGGAGGGAGGGAGGGAGAGAGAATGAAATATGTGCGCGTGAGAGAGAGAGGTGCCATCAAAACTCAAGAAAAATCTTTTCTTAGAATCACACACAATGCATCACAGCATGACTTTTGTCAATCCTTTTTTTTAAGCTTGCAGAGTGGTCTTTTCTGACAGTTCTGAAATAGATTTTCGTTTTATGTTTTGGACAAAATTAGAGGGACTGAGAACAAAACCTCTTTATGCATGCATGTGTTTTAAGTAAATAAACCACCGACCATGTTTTTCAGAAAAGGCTATTTCATAGTGTCATCAAAAAGAAGTTGCTTTTAAGTGCCTGAAATATTTATTTCAGTAGCTGAGCCTAATCTGGGATACAAATATTGTACATGATGTTAGGGAAAATTCTAGACCATACTAGAGTCCTGTAACATTTTGTTCTAAACTTTATGATATGATCTGTGTGGGGCTAAAATGTAAGTACAACTGAATTATACCACTGTCAGGATCAGTTTAATAGAGGGTATAAATATTAAAAAGAAGACAATTTAATTCATTGTATATGCATAGATGGGAAATAACACAGAAACCAAATAGATGTTTTATGAAATATTCAAGTACTTCTTTTCCTATGCAGCATAAATCAATCTTTTATTTTCTTCCATTCTGGGCTGTTAGCAAAAACATCAGAAATATGTACATAGAAAGGAAAGTTAAAACAAGTTGTCAAAAAGATAATTTTTTTAAAAGCAGCAAAATAAATGATTAGTATTATATGGGAGGAATTTTTTTTATTTTAGCTGTATAATCAGATGACAACCCATCAAGAACATAAATTAGGACAATTTGAAGAGGGATTTAATTCACTTTGCTATTTTATTTTTTTACCTTATACTCAGAACAGCTCATCACATCAAAGTGAAATGTTTTCCACAGTCCTATAGATATTTTGATATTATTTTTGCCAATTGTGGGGTTAGGAGTTGCACTGATGTTTCTTCCAGAAAGAGATAATTCTCATATATAGAAGTAAATGTGGATGATAAAAAGTGATTTGCAAAGTATTTATTCCAAGCTCAGAACTTAGAAGACAACAATAATGTGATCAGAATTTCTCCAAAATAAATAATATGTTTTTAAATATTGGTCAAATGTATAAGGCAATATCTGTCAAAGGGACTTCTGGTCTCTGAATATGATGTAATTTCCTCCTCCAATGAAACATATGACATAAGATCTGAATTCAGCATAGAGAGCCTCAGATTTTCTGCTGTTTTACTAAAGGCAAACCAGGGATATTTTATGATTGTGTATTTCTGAGCATTTGTGTGTTGTTTTGTTGCCATCGAATCAGTCTTGACTCCTGGCAGCTGCCTAGACAAGACAAGTTTTCTTGGCAAGATTTTTTGAAGTGACCTGCCATTGCCTTCTTTCCACGACTGAAAGAAAGTGACTATCCCAAGTCACCCAGCTGGCTTTGTCCCTTAGGATGTCCTGGTTTGTAGCCTGGTACTTTAAATCAGGGTTTTTCAACCTTGGCAACTTTCAGATGTATGGACTTCAGCTTCCAAGGTTGAGAAACACTGCCTTAAACCACTTCACCAAAGTGGCTCCTACTTCTGAGCATACATACAGATGCAAAAGAGAATGTAAAAGAGAATACGAGAGATATATTTTGAATATTTTTTTGAATATCGCTTTCTGAATCTATGAGCAAGAAGGACACAGCTTGCATTTCCCAGCTTACTTTCTCCTTTCTTTGCCTGCTCTCAGATGCTAATTTTTGGTTCATTTTCTATTTAGTGCTATATGTTAATATGACCGTTATTTAAATAATTCATTGCTATGACTAGATGTCAACTGTAGCTTGAGGTTAGTTCTAACTGTCACTGCCTGGTTTCAATTACTTTGGTTAAATATGACTAGAGGAACATGAAAGTTAAGGTAGTAGTTGGCCCATAGAAAAA
Organism: Thermophis baileyi; assembly: GCA_003457575.1. NCBI lineage: Eukaryota > Metazoa > Chordata > Lepidosauria > Squamata > Dipsadidae > Thermophis > Thermophis baileyi. Next base: position 1,072,510 of record QLTV01003663.1, read on the forward strand.
CAGTACAAAGTCTGTGACCTTGTGATACATTTTTTGACATACGAATCTGAAGGAGTCCTTGAAATGAACCTTCAGATTTTTTTCCCCCGTTTTGGCTAATCGTTTCCTACTACATGTTGTAGTTATGAGGATTAACTTAAATGTTATTAAGAAGTGCTTATCCAGAGTGCATTACAGATTATCAGTAAATGCTTTAAAATAGTATTTTGAATTAAATTGGCAGAGCGGAAGCCGGAATCATTTATCTTTTCCTGAAAAAAAGCTATCCATGCAAAGTATTTTATTCCAAAAGATGTATCATCTTGCTGTCATCCTTTTTAATACAGGGATTAGGTCAAGTAGCTTCAGCCTCCTTAAGCAAGCTAAACAGCCCCGACCAGACTTCTGGATAAATGCCCCACTTCCCTGTGGGTCTGTTTTGTCTCTAGCGTCATAGTAGCATGAGATGAATTCAGTGAGAGCCGATGACAGGGTCATCTAGCATTATGGTTAGACAACTGCCTTTGCAAAGCAATTTCCTTTCTAATAGATGCAGATAGACTGGTTATGTATGTAAGGTATCTGTTCAGCTATTAAGGTCTATCCTGATTGGCTTTATATTTGTTACATCATTTTTAAGTTGTCCGGGCTTCCATGCATAGGATTGAGATCCTTGGCATTTTCTGAAATGAGTTATTGTAAAATCGTTTGTTGTTTTTTATGTTTTGTTTTCTGCAACCTCTTGCCTTCCAAAAGTGTTTGAGCTACAAGTTCCAGAAATTCCAACCTGGCTGGTTAAAATGTGGAAAATAAGAGTTTATTTGAATTAGTTCTCTCCTAGGTGTTACCTTTTGTTCTAGGCACAAAACCAAAGAAGGATTCTGACAAACAGAATGGATTTAGAAATCTTTGGAAGTACAGGAGAAAGTGAAGGTCCATAGTCTATTTGGCTTTGGAAAGAATTGTAGCGTTCTTCAAATAGCTGAAGAGGTATCACAGACAATAGTCCATAGCCTGTTTTCCATTGACCCACAGTGTTGCAAATGGAATCGTGAACTTAAGTCACAGGAATGCAGGTTTCACCAAATGTTGAAAAATATCTTGTGAGAAGTTAGGCTCTGCATTGTTGAATATATTCAAGCAAAAATTCTTTGTGTACTGAGCAAAGATTAAGCTTTTCTTAAATGATACTTTTCAGTGATGATCCTAATTCTTTTAATATACCTGGAAACTGTTAGTTGGAGGAGACTGCTTGGAGCTTTTCAACAGAATCAGAATGATGTCCCAATAACTCATTGTATGTATCTGTATCTCTTTCTTTCTCTGCGTGTGTATGTATTCACACACACACACACACACACACACACACACACACACACACGCGCGCATAAAGTCTTTAAATGATGCCATGACTCTGCATAATTCTGTTTACTTTCATCTTAGAGTATGGTAGGATTGCCGTATGTTTGCATTTGGTGCTGACACAGGGCAAGTGGCAAAGCACAGTGCCAAGGCACATGCCTTTTATGAAAATGGTCCATAGTTCAAGCTTTGTGATGTCCAGGCAAATGTGAGAAAAAACTCCTTAGATAAAATACTGAAAGAGCTGCTGCCATTCTGAGTATGACAGTTTTGTCTAATCTGATATGCTTTAAATCTGTTGGGTTTATAATTTCAAGCATTGTAGCCCTAAAAAACCTGGCAAGGATCGTTAGTATTGAACCAGTCAGACCAACCCCTGTAAGGCAGTTTCCTGTCTGAGGAAGCCTTGAAGAGTCTTTCAAGGATCACTCATTTGTTTCACAGGTATATACAACACTCTTAAGCAGGCTCTCAATGGAGCTGTTAATTAACTACACAAAATAGCTATTTTAAAAAAACATAAAAGACCATCAGTGTTGTGAGTGGGAGGGGATGGCAAGGTTTACAATATCTCAATAAAATTGTCAGGCTATATCTTATTAAATCAGTCAATAAAAATATTATCACCTGGCACTGTAGTAAGAATAGTTGGCCCCAAGCAAGACTTCCTGAAGCATTTTCTCAAGGAAAACAAGTTTCCTGCCAAGTGGCTGATAAAACACCACTATTAAGAAAACCACTTTAAAAAAAAATCAGAATCAGGAGAACCACTTTCTGATTTGCTGCTGCTGGATTTCTATTCTGTATAAACTTTTGCAGGTATAGCCCAGTTTACAATTGTACTAAACCATGGACTATTTTCACAGGGATCATCCCAAGAGTTATTTCCCCAGCCTTACTCACAGGTTCTGAAGAAAAGGTTAAGGTTATTTGGATAGGGCACGCCAGGGGTGGGTTCCTCCCGGTTCGGACTGGATCGCCCGAACCGTTAGCGACCCGCTGGTGATGTCATGGATCCAGTTCGGTCGGTGCCGGTCCGTGGGCTCCGCCATCTTTTTTTGGGAATTTTTAGTGAATTTTTTTTACTGTTTGGAAGGTTTTTCCTGTTCTGCCGCTTGAAAAAGGGCCCTCCCGCCCGCCCCTGCGTTTAAACTGACCTTTATTCCTTCTGCCAGAAGCACAGCTGATCAGCTCCTCAGCTGTGTTTCGGGCTGATTGAAGCTACTGAGCATGTGCGGAAGCGAAATTGCCCGAGGGAACGCGCGCGAGCGGAGGGAGCACGTGCGCGCAAAACATCGCGATGCAAACCGGTGAGGAAGGTAAGTGGAACCCCACCCCTGGGGCACGCCCACGGGTGTCAAACTCGCCGCGTCATGTTGCCGTCTCGTGACATATTGCGACATTTTTTCCCTTCACGGAGCTGGGGTGGGCATGGCCTGCGTGTGACACATCCGGCCCGCGGGCCAACAGTTTGACACCCCTGGAATAGGTTGTTAAAGCAAGCAAACTTAGCCTGCATTTTTTTTCCTCATTCTAGGTTTTAGAGAATAATCCATATAAAAGTAATATTTGCATGAGCTATATGTCAGCTTTCACATTCCTAAACTGCAGTAAAATACTGACAAATTTCTGAAACACAAGTAGCCAGGTTTCTCTGAGTGAAAAATCTGCAGTCTTTAATTTCCCCCCCCCCCCCAGAAAGATGTATTTTGTTGGCCTTTCTCTTTGTTTTCTAGCTGTATAAAATCTTTTCTGTGATGGAGTAACTAGAAACAAAATCCTGTTCCATAGATCAATAGATACTTACTTTCTTGGGTAATGAAAAATTGTGCAAGTGAGAGTAAATGCAGACAGCTCCTTTTCCCTTTAATTTGCATTTCTCTATTTGTTGGAGGACCAACATTTAAAGTTGGAGGAATAATTTGGCATAGTCAGGAGGGTTCAAAGTTGGACAAAGCACACCCATAAATAGGATACATAAAGGGAATTAATAACCTGAAAGACATGAAACTTGCCAATGCATCCCTCTGTTTCTCCTACAGAGAAAAAATGTCTGAAGAAACTTCTACTGTATATATTTCTTGTGAAACCTTATGCCTATCTTGCAAAACAAAGAATTCCCATAGTAGCATGCATCTACATCTATATCTAACTTTTAGCTAAAATGCCCAATATATAAATAGTACCGGTATTAACGCTCAATTTCAAGAAAACAGCAGAATTGCTGTATGAAAATATGATGGGAACAAATAGCATACATTCTGGAAAAGGAAGTTTTATTACATGGCTGATGTATCTTGTACTTCAGCAAAATGATGGAGTGCTATACTGATTGCATGCATTGATTGAATAGGTCAGAAACCTTTGTCAATTTAACAGGTTGCATTAATCTGCTGAGTCACTATTGCAACTGCTCTTCAGCCAGGCATGATTTGATTCCACTTAACTGCTAAGATACCTCCTAGAAGCTGTAGTCTAAATTAAGTACTATTTCTACAATTTTAGAATGTAATTAGCTCTAACACTTCATGAAACACAGAATCTCATGATACTTCAATTCCCCCTTTACTCCTTGTCAGGATGTGTACAAAATGCCCTGAATATTCCTCAGTAACGGTTTCAAACATCCCTAGATATACCAAATACTCCATTAGCAAGTATTACTGCATAAAACCTACTGCTATTTTTGACACATGTTTTGAGTAAAAAAAATATTTTAGTATATTAATTCCAAACAACCTTATCTACTAAATAAACATACAGTCTTGTTCAGAAATGAATAGATATGATTTGTCATGCAATTCTGGTTGGTCAGTCTTCTGCTTGGTCTATTATTCCCCACATAAGGAACCAGGAACCTGTCACCCTCCAGAAGTTGTATAATTACAATTTCCAGCATCCTTCATTCTTGGCCATTGTAATTAAAACTATTGAGAGATAAAGTGACATTATTTAGAAAAATGTATGTTCCATTTGCCCCCAGAAAATAGCAGAGACTAAATCATCAAATATGCCTGGATTTCTGCAATATGTTGAACTAAAAGTATACAAAACATGTCAGTTTTGCTTTAAATTCAAGCTATTTTATGTTTGAAATGGCATTTGACATAGATTGGATCTGCACAACAACAGATGTCATGTGCAGCATGTTAAAAAATGGACTTCTTGGTGAAATTACACATAGATTCTTCCCTTGTATGGAGGAAGAACTAATTCAAGCTTATAATTTCTCATTAGTCAGAGCATCAGTACATATCTTGTGATCCATGAAGCCTCTTGCTATACTGTATGCTAGATTCTCCATTCATTTTTGCAATCCCAAAACAAAATCAAGAACAGAAAATTTAATTTTGATCACAAGCATTTAGGATTTCAACAATATTTTTTATTTGGGAATCCAAGAGTATTTCAAGAATCTATACTTAATTCACAGCACAATATTGCTGAATTTAACCCATTTTTTGACTTGGCACAATACACTGAGCCATAAATTGAACATCATACTGACACTCTCCTGAAGAACTCAGGGTTAGAAGTAAATACACCTGCAAGTGACCTATATGAGCATACTGTAAACACAGCTGGAAAGTTTGTGATAGATTCTTGTTCTGGATCTTAGCCAAGCTATCAAAGCACCTGCATGCATGTTATCATCTGCTAAATTTAGATGCTCAGTATAGAGAGGCCTAGACTTGTAGCCAAAGACCTTCTGCATTTGCATCCACAAATTAAAAACTGCAATTTTATCTCTGGTGCTCACAACAAATTTGGCTTTACATGTTCAAAGTTATGAGTGCTGACAATTTAAAGTGGGAAGCACTTTTTTTTCTGAGTCTTCAGCATCAAGCAGCTTTTTACTGCCATTGCTCCAGATTTTATTGCCTAGTAAAGCAGACTTGCAATTTCTGAATTTTGTAGTGTAACATTTAATACCTTGAACTTCAACATCCATTTTTAAGCCCTTGAACAACTATGGATCACACATCCATGAGAGTATGATTGATGGACCAATCATACGCTCATGGATTTTTGTTATTATAATTCAGGAGGGAAGCTTCCCATGTACATCATGACCTCTCAAATGAAAACTTGGGAGAAGGAAGGGAAGGAAGGAAGGAACGAAGGAAAGAAAGAAAGAAAGAAAATCCCGAGTATATTTTTATAAAATTACTTCCAAACAGATCACTGTGTGTTGCAGAAAAATAAGTCTGGTGTCACCATTTATAAGAGCACTAACAAACCTATTGAGAGCCAGTTTAGTGCGGATGTTAAAACATCAGACTAGGAACCGGCAGTTTTAGTCCCTCCTTTGTTACCAGGGTGGATAAAAATCGATGGTTTTTTTTTTAAAATAAAAAAATTGGATTTTTTAAATTTAAATTGGATTTTTTTTTATTTAAATCGGATTTTTTTTATTTAAATCGGATTTTTTTATTTTTATCAAATTTATTTTAATAAAATGCTTTTGGAGTAAAAATCTAAAGATAGTTTTCTATTTAAGATACATTAATAATTTAGTTTATTCAGCATGAAATGGAGCTTAGTTATGTAGCACGAGGCTGTATATTCTGCAATATTGGGACTGTCGGTGAGTCAACAGCAGGTCAGATGAGGAGCCACTGCAGGATAGAGATGACAGTTGCTCTTTAAAAATTATATTTAAATTGAGTTGATTTAAATCAAGCCTTTTTACTAGTGATTTATATTATGATTTAAATTGTGATTTAAATCGACTTGATTTAAATCAAATCCAACCTGTTTGTTACAAAGCCAGCTAGGTGGGAAGAAGGGAAAGGAAGCCACTTCTGCAATCTTGCCAAGAACTAGTCCAGGCAGTAAAATAAAAATCAACAAAAAAAAATATGGAAAGATTTGCCTCTGGCACAGACTAAATGAATTCAGTCTTACTCCATTGCTTTAATCAGGAGATCTTCAACTTGCCAGCAAAGAAATATAGGCTTCCACTCTGGGTTAAGTTCCCATGTGCCAAACATACAGCCGTGATTCTTAATCTCTGATGTACTGATTGAGCCATTTAGTGAGAGGTGCATCTGGATCTAAGTTTCAGTCAAACTAACTGCTTTAGATAGAACATTAAATCATTTTATGTCTTTTGTGTCATTTTCAGGACCATCACAATGAGATTCTGAATTTGTTTTTTTATGAAGATTCCCTTCTGTGGGAGAGTGTAAGTTTTGATGGGCAGAGAAACAGAATTTCTTATTTTCACTTTGATCATTCTAGGATGATGCAGGCATAATTATATTCTTTGTAGGATTTATTTAGTTTTGCACCGTTAAGTTCCAGTATTAATTAGCAGGAAGTGAAAGATAAGAGAATTACAGTATGATTTAGAGTATACTATGCTTTTATTTTTAAAAAATGTGATTAAAGTTAAGACTTGGGCTACATCTTTAAAGGAGAGAACACTGTGAATTCAGGAGGATGTCAAACAGACTCAAACAATATGCAGGAAAACCCTAAGCTCATAATTTGTCCTGGAGCGGCAGGCAGCTATATAAAAATACTTTCCTTCATTTATAGCTAAATTAAGACTTGAAACAGTCATATCTCTTCTGCATCCTTTCTGTAAAGGGTGTTACTTTCTAAAAGCTGAAAAGAAGTGACTGCATGTTGATGTAGAATGTGAAGAAGGCAAACCAGATCTTATACATTTATTAGCTTTCTTTCCCCCCCCCCAATGCAGGCACCCACGCCATTAGACCTAGTGGGGAAAAAATAGCACAATCATCTTTAAATACACATCAATATACAATGATGCAATGCAATATTGTTATTGTTTCTAAGTACTTATTTTTGTAAAAGCATGGGAAGATCAAAGCAATCTTGCAGAATTATTTTTCCTTGGAGGAAAGTTCACTGGAGCTATGTGAATAATCTGCATATTCACATATTAACAAACTGATCTGGGGTTAACTGGGATGCTAATCATAGCGACAGGATCAGCAGCAGTCTCAAAATCCAGCTAGCTCAGGATTCTTTACAATTCAACAGTCTGCATTTTTCCAACACATTTGCAAACTACAAAAGTGGTTCAACCTCCAACTCCACCTTTGCACAATTCTTAGTTAATTCTTACTTGATTCATGACAAAGGTTTTTATATTAATTTAGCACTTTCTATGCTCCCCTTCATATTATACCAACATTTTAAAAGTGGGCTTTTTCATTGTGCATAATAAAACAGCGTTATTCTGAAGAATAAGAAATCAGTGGACCAATTCACTCCTGCTAAAACTCAGACAGAGAGAGACAATTTGATGTAGTGGTTATGGCATCAGGCTAGAAACTGGAAGACTGACTTTTAGTCTTATCTTAAGCACAAAGCCAACTGTGTGACCTTGGACCAGTTACTCTCTGTCAGCACTAGGAAGGACACAATGGCAAACCATGTCTCAAAAATCTTGCCAGGAAAACTACAAGGTTATCCAGACAGCTGCCAGGAATCAATGCTGACTTGAAGTCACAAAACAAAAACAAAGAACTCTTAGAACAGCGGTTCTCAACCTGTGGGTCGTGAACCCTTTGGGGGTCGAATGACCCTTTCACAGGGATCGCCTAAGTGCGCGCTAGCCCGCCACGTCCCCTTTGTCACCTCATCGCGTGCGGGGAGGGGGTTGCGGCATTAGGAAGGTTGACAACCACTGCCTTAGAACATAATCTGGAAGATTTTCAGGTGCAGGTTCCATTGAAAATAAAAGTGTCTATATTTTAGTGAGGTTGTTATACAGCAGGGATGTCAAACTCGCATTGTCACGGTGGTGTCACATGACTAATCGTGACTTTTTTCCCCTTCGCTAAACTGGGTGTAGGTGTGGCCAGCGTGTGACGCATCCAGCCCGTGGGCCGTCAGTTTGACACCCCTGTTATACAGGTCTGTGTTCAGAGAAAGGCATTGATATTTTTGTAGAGTTTTAGAGGAATATCCAGTGACATTACTATGCTGAGATAACTCTAGCAAAACATCCACTGAACCTTCCAGACCTTCCAGGTTCCTCAGGTTCTCCACCCACACTCCCACCCACCAGCTTCCTTGTTCCTCTCTGTTTATATTCTTCCTGTTTCTGTCTCTCTCAATCCTCTTTTTTTTTCCTGTCTCTTGCCAGAAATGGCATCTGCACCGTCTCTTTAATGGGGCCATTTAATAACCCGCTGAGAAACCAAAGGTTGATCACAAAAAAAGCTTCATTTTACAGCAGGCCCCAAAATATAAAAATAACAGAAAAAATTGTGGTGCTGCTGCTTGGGGGACTTGGAGGATTTGAAGGAGGAAGAACCATGAAAGGAGATTTTGTTTTTTGTTTCCATTAGTATGCTACTGAATTTGAAGGCTGGCAAACGCAGAGCTCTGAATGAACACTCTGTGGTTTGGCCATGGAGGTGATATTTTTTGTAGTAAATCATAATTTTGACAATGGTATTGCCTAATCTATTCCAGAACATTGCTATGGCCAATGTGTCTTGTAGGCACTACTACTGACTAAAATATTTGGTTCCTCCCTCCATAGAAAAACTAAAGTTCTATGAAGAAATGTTAGTGATGCTTAAAAGTATTTATGAAAATGTGACAAAGAATGATAAGGAGATGATGGGATTGTTCAAAGATAAAGATGTGAGTGTAGAAGATCCTCAACAAATGGTGAGAAAAGATGGATATAATATTCAGAAGACAGATGAGAAATTTGAAGGAGTGGTGAAGGAGACAAATCAAAATAAGTTACAAGAAGACAAAAACACTGAAGAGACAGTAACAATAAGTACTAAGAATCAAATACCTTAAGAGTTTACAATAGAACAGGGGGGGGGGGAATGAAGATTTTCCAAAAAAAAGGAAAGGGTTATGTATCCAAATGATGCAGCAGAAGGAGACAAGGGGTAAGGCAGAGGGAACATTCAGTTGGTGCCAAAATGTTAGAAAGAAATAGGATACCAAGAGAGAAATATTTAAAAATCACCAAAAAGTCAATAAATGAGGAAATACTAAAAAGGCTAACAGATGATGGATAGAGATAAAATATTTTGTAATATGGTGATTGTAAAAAAAATTAGAAAAAAGTAGAAAGTATAAATTGGGAAAATAGTAGCACACATATGGATATATAATAAAATTTATTATAACTACAAATATACTAAGGCTAGGAGGTGGAAGACTGATTAGGTATATTTAAATTTATTATTATTAACTGTGTAAAAATATATTGAAATTTATAGCTTTCAAGGTCTATAAATTCAGGGGACTTAGAGATATAATCTTGGGACTGATTAAACTTTATCAATAATTGGTGTTTTTTTATGTTTTTTATTTTATTTTTATTTTCAATAACTGGTTTTATTGGTGTTTATAGAAAATTGAGATATTGGAATTATGGTGGAACATTGAGTAATATCTAAAATATTAAATATAAGTGATTCAGCAGGGGTCAACAAATACATTGTATGAAGAAATGTTATTGATGTTTAAATATATTTATGGAGAAAGTGATAAAGAATCATAAAGAGAGAATGGTATTGTTTAAAGGCAAAGATGTGAAGGTAGAAGAACCTCAACAAATGGGGGGGGAACCATGTACAAATTGGGAAAATAATATTATATATATTGATACATAAAGAATCTATTATAATTACAATAAGCATATTAAGATTAGAAGTTGGTAGACAAAGATTATGTATATTTAATTGTATTATTATTGTTAGCACCGTGTAAAAAATATATTGACCCAGTCAATGCACTGTCCACAAAATATGTTGGTTGTTAAAGGAAAATTACAAATAAAGCATATACAAAAAAAAAAACTTTTTCAAAGGCATGATAAGAGAGCTTTGTGGCTGGTACCTGGATGCTTTAAATGTCTGCATAATTCAGTCATCTTTATAGGTTATTCTTGATTTCACCTTCTTTCTCCTTATTGTGATAGGTGTGAGGACACGGTCCTGACCAATCTTAATTGAAACTTTACTCCTCATTGTTTTCCATTTTGCAAGGTGTCTAATAAAATAAATATATTTTTAAAGGAGAGTATTTGTAGCTCCGGGTTGAAATGAGGGCTCCTTGCTGCTCCCTGAGCTTGGTTGTTTTCTTGAAGATGTTTCATTATCCAAACTAGGTAACATCATCAGCACTGATGATGTTACCTAGTTTGGGCAATTGAAACATCTGCAAGAAAAGAACCAAGCTCAAAGAGCACCAAGGATCCCTCATAAGATATATTTTTTTATCATATATCTTTTCAAAACTGCTCACAATAATCTTCAGGATACAGTGCAAAGATCTGAAAGTGTTTAAAGCTTGCCATCTGGGTAACGACAAGAACACATCTGACTCAGTTTGCTTCTCAAATGTGGCCCAGTAGGTTCCCTTAATTGCTTTGAATATTGTAACATCTTGCTTACACAGAGATGAGATAGACAGCTGGAAAATAAATACTGAAAGAGTGATTACCCAGGTCTTGCATGTTTTTGTAGTAATAGTGATATGATTGGGAATTGCTTTTTCCAAATTTTCAGGTATGTTAACAATTCTATATTTTATTTACTCTTTAGATCAAAACATGTTAAATTACTCTAAAAAAAAGGAATGTTATATCCAGGGGTGGGTTCCAACTTACCTCGCTGCCGGTTCACTCCCTCCCGCGCTGCGTGGGCGTGCCTCATGGGCGCGCGCGCTTTGCGTGTGCGCGCATGCACAGTAACAAAAAAGCTGGGGGGGGGAAGCCGAAAACAAGATGGTAACCGCATGCACAGTGCCGGAAGTCGGCTTCTGCGCATGCTCAGAAGGAAATTTTTTTAAGATGGCGCCTATGGACTGGCACCGACCGAACCGGATCGGTGATGTCATTGTGACGTCACCAGCGGGTCGCTACTGGTTCGGGAGAACCGGTCCGAACTGGGAGGAACCCACCCCTGGTTATATCCAAAAGAAAGACATGGAATTGCTTTAAGTCACAATTTTATATTGATGAGGTTTGTTGGAATTACAGTGTTATTACCCCAGGACTACAATGTTTAAGAATTAAATTAGTTGTTGAACATGTGCTGCTGACGAAGCATCCAAGATGCTGTAGCATCAGTTTTGAATTATATATTTGTGTTGTCTCCAAGAAGAAAAATATAGTTGCTTTTTATGGCATGATGGATTACCTACATATCAGTCATGCAGGAAAGGACTTAAATGAATTTCCATCTAAACCAGAACAATAGCTTTCTGTAATAAATCTAGTTGTCACTTTTGCTTCCCATCACTGATATTCTCACAACTTGACTAAATTGGAGGGAGAACACTGGATGGGGATCTAAAAGTCAGACAGACTTATTTCCTAAAATTTTCCTAACCTTCCAATCTGCCTATGCATTGCTCTGCTTTCTAGGTATTTTGCCACATATTTAGTTTTATTCTTTTCCTAATATCACTAATAGGAAAGATAATGTCCCTAATAATAAGGAACCAAATCTATTGCATACTGTTTTTGTTGCCATGTATTTTGAGAGTCAGGAAAGTCTACACAGTAGTCTGGCTGCCAGCAGTTGTTAGTTCGTTTAGTTCACATTGCCCTGCTATCCAGGGTGTACCACGAGGTGAACTAGCTTCACACAATTGCCATACGCTAAAGAAATAAATAATGCATACTGTTATGTAAAATATATAATAAGTATTCTTGGCTACCTACAGTAGCTCTAAACCAAATCCATAGCAGATTAATCAGTGAATCTTTGCTGAATTGCATAATCCATGTAGCAACAGATAACATTAGCTACATTAAAGGGCTTGGTCATGAGCTGTACTAAGTATTAGAAGACAAGATGCCAATGTATGTGCTGTCTCTATAGCTTATGACCCTAGTTGCTAGAAAATAATTGAATATAATGCTTTGCAATGAAGCCAGAAATGTTGGCTAAATATACATAAAATCCTAATCCCTGAAAACAAAGCATCCTGACATATATCTTAATACATCCATGTCCAGAAGGAGAGTTCATCCCTGCACTTTCTGCATCGAAACTGATTGGTCCAGGTACCAAGCATTGTGGCAGATCATCTAATTGGAGCCTTCAGCAATCTGGAAAGCACTCCAAGTCTTCTAGATCTGTCTCCATTGTTAAACTGTCCAGGTGGTACTAGACAATTCCCACATCGGTTTGGTATATAAACAAAAAAGATAGCATAATGACTTCATCTCTATTATTCTTAATATGAGAGATAGAATCATTAGAATGTCATTAGACTATTTTCATTAATAGAATATTTTTCATTCTGTCTTCATCCTGGCAATCCATATACTCCAAAATGACACTATCCTTGCTGATCAGTTCAGCCATATCAGAACAGCCACCCAGCAAGTATATCAAACAGTAATGGCCCTTATCAAAATCCATTGGGACATTTTCAAGGTGATCTTGCATAAAGGGACAGCAGATTATGCTTAGTTTTTTGCAACAAAAGTGGGAGAGAGAATTCTTTCTCCCCCTTTTTTTAATGAACCTCCTCTTCTACAACTTTCTGCCCATTTCCCTGCTCATTCTGTGAAGATCACCAAAGATTCGGTCATCTGCATTATAATTGCAGTGTACCTGTTTCAGCTGTGCTCAGTCTTAGCTGTTCTGTCTCACCTGCCAGGAATATTTCTGAACCTGACTTTGAACCTGTAGAGAGAGGACAAGATAGAGCAGTTGATTTCTTAAAAATCTTCTATAAGGGCCAAATGAAAATCCTTTTAAGACTTTATCCAGAAATAACAGTTTACAGCAGAGGTCTTCAAACTTGGCAACTTTAAGACTTGTGGACTTCAATTCCCAGAATTCTGGAAGTTGAAGTCCACAAGTCTTAAAGTTGCCAAGTTTGGGGACCCCTGGTTTACAGTATTCCCTGCAGTATTAGATGCATCATAGTTTGGTATTTTCTCTGCACATGAAACAGTGAGATTTCATTTACTTTTCAATAAGGTTACATCATGTGTTATCTATTTTGTTTCTTCCTAGCTCACTGATAAAACCATTCATGAATGCCCCTGCTATATCTCTTATTTTTGGTCTGGAACTGCTCACTTGTTTGCTGTAGTGTTAACATTGAAGCCTTTTCAGTCCATAGATACCATTTTGATTTTTCCTCCACATATGGAAAGACTTTTGTTTGGTAGCTGGGATAGCAGCACATTAAGCCATTATTTACAAATAAGTAACCAATTCTCTCCCCCTCCTGCCTCTCTAATTTCCACACTGTGGAAGCAGGTGCACATTACACTGCATTTTTAAATCAAATTTATGCCAGGTTGCTTCCAAAGATCCAGTCAAGATTCATGTTCTGGACTAGTAATATTTATAATACAAGTGAAGTTAGATACTTTTTTTTGCCCACTTGTTCATCACTTGCTGATTCTTATTTAAACTTGTAATGAATGATCATTCATCCTGTGTAAGCATAACCGTTTTTCGTTTTTTTAAACAACATAATATGCTTGTGTGAGCCAACTTGGCTATCTCATTGCTCACATTAACCACAGAGGCTTTTATGTATAAGATGAAAAGGGAAGAACTGTTAATTATTTAATGATTTTCCATTTTTGGATTTAGTGTTAAGTATATTTAGTACAAACTTTAAATTTCTCTAGTATTTAATTCCTAGATTCATTCCTCAGCTTGCTTTTAGCGTCCTTTATAGCCTTATTTTGGCTATAGGTGATAATTAATAAATGAAATGAATAGTACTTCTCTTTGCATGGGTGCTTAATTATCTTACTTGCTTAAATAGCAGACTAAATGGCAGTCAATTACATGATTAATATAAAAATAAAATAAAATTGTGTATAATGAGGGGAAAAGATAAAGATTTATATTTTTTCAGTGACTGTAGAAACTCCATGAGTTATTATAGAGTGGCCAGGTATACAAAGGTATTTTTACTGTGAGCAATGGGATTTCTAATTTTCCTAATTTAGATGAAATTGCTACCTCTGTTAGAAATGCTCTTGAAGTTATGAACATACATTTTTATAATACCTATGCATCAAACATTCCCAGAGGTAAATTAGTCTCTAAATTATAATTAAATGCACATCCTGGACAATGCAGTTAAATTATAAGCAGTGTAGGTGACAAATTTTGAAAGTGACTAAAATAAGCTTGTGATTCTTTTTGTCACATCCTCATTTTTTGTGATCGTGAAAGGAAAACAGATCCTTTCATATATATTTTCCTATTTCCCCTATATAAAACTATGATGATGACTTTGGGCAGGTATTGAATTTCAACAACCATTGGGACTGAATATTGTCATGAGATTGTGATGAGAAATGTTAAGTAAAAACCAAACAGGCACTCCTAGTTTCCCAAACCTCTTACAATTGTTTGCTTTCTTTCTGTCACACGTTTTTCAGATTAATCTGAGCCTAATATGTTGACAATGTGGATGGGGAGTTAGGAGAAAAAAAGATTTCTTCACATCAGCAATACTAGATATTCACTTACAATGTCTCCATAATTGTTACTTCTGATCCAGCTGTCTTTCAGCTGAGTTTCACCAGATGAAATAGCTCCCAAATACTTCTCAAACAGAATCTTACCATTTAAGCCAGCTAGTTAAGGCAGAACTGCCATAATTTATTGTATTTTAAATTACCTGCAAAGAAGGTAATTTAATACATGAAGATTATCAGAAGATTATAGTTGTTTTATATTTTATATTTCTTATTGTCTTATTGTTGCTGTGAGCCACATATAATTGCTAAAGATGGGCAGCCATGTAGATCTTTTAAATTGATTAAGTTATAAGTTATTTGATTGCTTGTGGACTGCCTAGAGTCAGGGGATGAAGCAATTTATACATTTTTATAGCAAATAAATGTGTATGCATGCATGTATACCAACCTAAAGAGCCTTTTAAAGCTTTCATAAGGAATAAGTTACCCCATTGAGAAATATAATTAATCTCAGGGTATAAATTAAAGCAAGCAAACTTGAACTAATCTGGCAAGATTATAGTTAATATTGAAGGTTCCCTTTATGTTGAAGGATGAAAAATGTTCATCTATTTCTAGTTCTAGGTGCTCAATTCAGCAAGGTCTCAGTGGAGTGATCCTGGCCATTGCAGGATTTTTCCTATGCAGACTATCTGCTCTGCTACTTGCCTCATTTTGATGTAATGCCAGTCTTTAGGATTTTGGAAGCCACCCCTGTGAATTGAGAATGGTAGTTCTCAAAAGATAGTAAAAAATAGAGTAGTTGTAAATGCGATACTAGCATTTAAGCCACTAACAGCCTTTTCTTCTTATTAAAATTTCACTTATTTCATACGAGAGAGGTGCATGATTCATGAATGAATAGCATGACTATTTTTTGAGAGAAGAGGCAAGATATGCATATTTTCTGGAGAAATGTATATATTACTATATTGTCTTGGAAAGAATAGTTTATGAACTTGTCATAGAAATAAAATGTGTACTGAGGAAAATAGAGCTAAGCTAAGCCAAGTAAAGCTGCTTGCTTTGTATTAGAGAAAGTATAAATTAGGAAGAATTCTTCCTTGTACACAGTTGTTTCAGAAATGTTAGTAGATGGTTAAAGCTTGACTTTTTATTGTGTTCTATTTTAAACAGTCAGAAGACAAATGGAGGTATAAAAAGGGAAGACATCAGAAAAGATTCATTGTGGCATTTTAGAAATACTTAGAAAAGGTGAATATTAAATTCAAATCCTCACATATAAAGTGCAACTAGAATATAATCATCTGAGATATTGGAACATTCTAAGAGTTATCCACTCTTCAGAATAACTGAGGGTCAGGCAGAAAAGAAGTTTAATAAATTATGGTTGACTGCACAGTCATCCAGGTGTTTAAACTGGATTTAGCATTTTTGTCCAGTTATTATTCTGATTTTTTGCATAATCAGCCAGATGTTTGGAATGAATTTGGCATTTTTATCACTGGTTGAGTTCTTCCCAAGGACATGGGATAGGTAGATGTTGGCCTTGTCCAGGCAGTCACAAGGAATCAAAAAACTGACATGAAGGTATCCCTTCCCCTCAAGAAAATTTAAAAAATGGTATGTTAATGTATAATTTATCTGTCTAAAATATAATTATATATTTGTATCTCATAACAATAATAGTCATAAGCTTTCAGAATTGATATCAAAAACATGAAGTTTATTATAAATATATATTGCAAATGATGTTTAGTGTTTTCATTTGCAACTTCCCAGACAACTGTATCCTTAGAATTGGATGCTTATTCATTACTGGCAGTTGGTACACTACAGTACAGTATAGGTCCGTGATGGCGAACCTATGGCACGGGTGCCCAAAGTGGCACGCGAAGCCATGTCGCCTGGCACGCGCGGCCTTGCCTGTTAGTCTTCTGGGTTTCTGGCATGCATGCACGTGCGACGATCAGCTGTCCTTCGCGCGCGCGGCAGTGCCAAAAACCAGCTGATCGTCAGGCACACATGCGCGCTAGAAGTTCGGCTTTTCCGGAGCGCGGCCCTGATGAGCGCGCACGATATTTCCGCGTGACCTTTTCGGCATTTGGTGCTGAAAAGGTTCACCATCACTGGTATGGGTAATAAGAGCTGTGTCAGTGTGATTTTCATGGAACACAATAAACACTCCTGTCCCCTGAGAGAGGAAGGAACACAATACTTTGGATATCTCTTAACACTGCTTGGGTACTATTGTAATTGCATAATATTAACATATTAACTTAATTGGAAAAGCATAGTTTGTAATTTGGCACACGTAAAGATTTTAGGTAATCAAACCTGCTCTTCGTATTTCTGAAACATGGGTATAAACTTGTTGCAACTTTGTTGAACATGCTCTATTTTTAATACCTTCAGTTTTTTTAGCCTTATTATTTTCAATTTGAGTCTTCAACTTTTTGAGAGTATTATCTTTGTCAACTCTACTAGGAAGGGAAGAGAAAATTCACTCACTCAGCACTGACCTGCCTTAGTGTCTAAACTTCTCTGTTCCAAACTTGTAAATCTTGTAAGCCTCTTCTGTCTGTTTATCCTCTACATGCTTTCTTCAATCCTGCTTAGACTGGTCCAACTGGAAGAAGCAGTGATATCTCATTTCCAGAACACATAGCAATTCCCAGAATACTAATCTATCAGGGAAGCCTGAATGGAAAGGAAAATATAACTATTTAGGAGGTTGTTTTGCTTGATCTATTTATCCATGGATTTATTTATAATATTTGTAGATTGCTCCAGTCATGAGACTCTGGGTTGTGTAGAACCACTAGAAAGATCAACACAACAGTGAAAGCAAAGCAATAAAACAAAATGAAAAAAAGAAGGGAATAGGAACTGCAATTCAGTACATCTTCATTTAAGACAGTGGTTCTCAACCTTCCTAATGCCATGACCCCCGCCGCCGCGACCCCCACCCCGCCCCCTCCGCGCGCACGATGAGGTGACAAAGGGGGCGTGGCGGGCTAGCACGTGCTTAGGCGACCCCTGTGAAAGGGTCGTTCGACCCCCAAAGGGGTCGCGACGCACAGGTTGAGAACCGCTGATTTAAGACATAAAGACATGCCTTGGTTTAGTGCAGCAGAATATAGGGACAACACAGATAGTACTTAATTTATGACCTCAACTGGGACCAGAATTTCTGTTACTAAGCCATATAGTTGCTATCAGCACTGAATGGGACCAGCCTTGGAACATAGTACAATAAAGTTGGAAGGGACCTTGGAGGTGTTCTAGTTCAACCCCCTGCTCAGGCAGGAGACCTTATACCACTTCAAATAAATTGTTGTCCAGTCTCTTCTTTTTGAAAGCCTCCAGTGATGGAGCACCCACAATTTCTCAAGGCAAGCTGTTCCATTAATTGCTCTCACCCTTAGGAAATGTCTCCTTACTTCTAGGTTGCTTCTCTCCTTAGTTAGTTTCCATCCATTGTTTCTCATGTTGCTTTTTGGTGCTTTGGAAAATAGTTTGATGCCCCTCATCTTTGTAGAAGCCCCTCAAATATTGGAACACTGCTATCATGTCTGCCCTAGTCCTTCTTTTCATTAGACTAGACCAGGGGTCTGCAACCTTAAACACTCAAAGAGCCACTTGGGCCCGTTTCCCACAGAAAATAAAATGGGAGCCACAAAACCTGGGTGGGCGTGGCCAACTTGACATCACTCACTCCAACCCAGTCACATGACTTCCCAGGTTTTGTGGCTCCCCGTGTTTTGTTTTCTATGGGAAATAGGTCTCTCTCTCTCTCTCTCTCTCTCTCTCTCTCTCTCTCT
>QLTV01003663.1:1091277-1120152 GCA_003457575.1 Thermophis baileyi
CCCTCCTACCTTTCCCCCTGCTTCCTTCTCCCCACTCAATCCTACTTCGGGACAGAGAAGCGTGTTGGGGCGACGTCGGAGCGCGTCTTCTGACCCTCTGGCGCTTGCCTGCAACTCTCCGCGCTACTCCAGGCCTGGCTTGCTGAGGGGGGGAGCAGCTCTGACACCTCTGCTTCCCCCCCCCCACATCCCCAGCCATTGCTGCCTGGGGAAGGGACAGGAAACAGAACGCGGCGTGTTTCAAAGGCGGCGAACAGCCGGGCCAGGCCTCTCTGCTGTCCAACTCGCCAATGGGGTCACTTCTGGGCCATCTCCCCCCCCCCCGGCTGGGCTGTTGTGCTCGGTACTGGAGGGGAGCACTTCCCCACGCTGCCCCCTTCTTTCTCTTGGCCCCGCCGACAAGGGAGGAGGAAGGCCAGGCTTCGGGGATGGCCCCCACCCCGCAAGATCTGCCCCCGCCATTCTCTCCCACCCCTTTGCTGGCGGCAACAGCAAATGTACCACAATGAAGGCGGAATGCTGTTGCCGCGCAAAGGCAAGTAGAGGGGCGCTTCGCTCCCGCACTAAGGCGTGACAGGATGATGGCTCTTTCATCCCTCTGCCACGACAGGGTGACAGGGAGCCGCAGCAGAGGGCCCAAAGAGCCGCATGCGACTCCGGAGCCGCAGGTTGCAGACCCCTGGACTAGACATACCCAATTCCTGTGTTCTTTGTATGTTTTAGCCTCCATCCCCCTAATCATTCTTGTTGCTCTTTTCTGCACTCTTTCCAGAGTCTCAACATCTTTTTTATATTGTGGTGACCAGAACTGGATGCAGTATTCCAAGTGTGGTCTTACTAAGGCTTTGTAAAGTGTTGTCCAAGTTTTGGGGTATGACACCCAGTGTGCTGATAACCACTGGAACCACCATGGCTGATTTATGTCATAATCTTCCAGTTTCAGTTTTCAGATACTCAGACTTTGTGATCTTCTCCAATTCTTTGTCTTCTATTCTACTACTCCCTGGTTTTGCAACATCAATTATTCCCCACTTTCTTCTTTTCAGCCACAGTTATATATGGTATATTACTGTGATGGTGAACCTATGGCACACGTGCCACTTTGGGCCATGTCACCTGGCATGTCGCCTGGCATGTGCGGCCTTGCCTGTTTGTCTTCCGGGTTTCTGGCGCGCATGCGTGCATGATGATCAGCTGTTCTTCACGTGTGCGGCAGTGCCAAAAACCGGTGTGCGCATGCGTGCCGGCCAGCTGTTTGTCGGGCGCACATGCGCGCTAGAACCCGGAAGTTCAGCTTTTCCAGAGTGCAGCCCTGACGAGCGCGCGCATGCGCACGCGACATTTCCATGTGACCTTTTCGGCACTCAGTGCTGAAAAGGTTCGCCATCACTGGTATATTATGAGCCAAGACTTTATCAGTCGGTATTCAGTAATCCCACAATATTTTAATCTGTTCATTTCTTACTACTTTTCACCCTATGTTCCACCTACTTTTTAATTACTGGCAATTGATAATTTTTACAGATGTTCCAGTGAATCGTTTCGATGACTGTGTTATGTCGTTAATAATCATTTTTGTGATCTTCTTGCATGAACTAAATATATGATCTGCTTTCTTGCACAATCTGGATTTGAAGATCGTTCAATTATGGCCTTGATTTTATTAGCAATAGCAATAGCACTTAGACTTATATACCGCTTTACAGTGCTTTACAGCACTCTCTAAGCGGTTCACAGAGTCAGCATATTGCCCCCAACAATCTGGGTCCTCATTTTACCCACCTCAGAAGGATGGAAGGCTGAGTCAACCTTGAGCCGGTGAGATTTGAACCGCTGAACTGCTAAACAGTCAGCTGAAGTAGCCTGCAGTACTACACTCTAACCACTGCGCCACCTCGGCTCTTCAATTAGTTCAATTGTGTGCACTTGCACAGCCAAAATCAAGTCTTTGGGTTTTTTCTTTTTCTTTTTAATGTTCCCAATGAAAGCCATTGGTAGGTTTATCTTTATCCACTTTACCCTTGATCTTTTTAGATATTGACTATGCAATACTTTTCCTTGCTAGCATTCTGTTTGTGTTTTTATAACATTATTTTGATACTCACTTTTTGTTATATTTAGTAAGTTCCATTTTTAACATGCGTCATTGCTTGTTCTTGGCTGTCTTTTATATAATCAACCAATGTATGCTTTTCTTGTTCGGCAGTTTATTTGACCTGAAGTACACCTCTGCCTCCATTTCTGCAAGGCAGATATAATCTATCAATATCAGTATGGGGGTGTAATGCATAGTGAATAATCATCAGTTGTCTTGTTTTTTTATCCAAATTGCTAGTTCACCTTAATAGCTGTTAAGTAACATCTGAGTATACTATTATTGTTGTTGTTGTTAGTGTTGTTAGTGTTGTTAGTGTTATTATTATTTAATTAAGATTTAATCTACAATTCGATTCACAGTCTGGGACTGGTAAAAACTAACAGTTCAAGTCCTAACCCGGGACCTAAGAGCTGTTAAGGTAGCGTCTGAGTATATAGGCAGTTCCAAGTAGGGTGGTTTTTTGCAAAGTCAGGATATTCAGGTCTAATAAGTTCAAAATTTCCATGTATCTAGGCAGCCTTTTGGGTATTGCTCCAAGGGCTCCTATTCTTATTGATACAACCATTGATTTCTTCCTCCACAATCGCTCAACTTCAGTGTGCAAATCACAATATTTTATTTTTTCTAGCTGTTTCTCTTCAATTCGTGCATCACCTGGTATTGCAATATCACTGAACCAGACTTTTTTCTTTTCTACAATAGTGATGTCAGGCATGTTGTAGACCAGATGTCTGTCTATTTGGATCTGAAAGTTCAACAGGATCTTGACTTGATCATTTTCAAGAACTTTGTCAACATGGTGTTCCCTGTGATTTTTACTGCATTTAAACCCAAACTTCTGGCAAAGTATAATTTTGGCAACTCGATCATGACATTGTAGATAATCAGTCTGTGAAATTTTGCTGCAGCCACTGATAAGCCACTGTTTCATCTTTCTCGTTGCATAAGCGACATTTGCTGTTGCTACTGTCATGTTGAATTTTTGTTTTCCTGGAATTAGTCTGCAAGGCTTACTCTTAAGCAGCCAAAACGAAACCTTCAGTTTCTTTCTTCAGCACCCCTAATCTCAACCAGCTCCATGCTAGTTTTGTATCTGCCTTTCTTTCAATGTCCTCCAGCTATTAACTGTGCATTGGCTTTTTTTTCCAGTTAAAAACTCGATGCTCAATTGTTTCCTTTCTATATTCTGCTTTCAATCTTATTGTTTTCAAGAGGTTTCCCTTGTTCACATCTTTCAGCAGAGGTTCTTTTGCTTTTTTAATGTAGTCATTTAAGCCGTGTTTTCCTTCTTCCACAGTTTGTTTCACCTGTAAGAATTTTCTGCCACCCTGAGATCTTGACAAGTACAATTGATCAATATCACTTTTTGGGTGCAGAGCATGGTGCACTGTCATTAGCTTTCTTGTCTTTCCATCCAAGTTATCAAGTTCTAGCTGAGTCCAATCAATTATTCCAGCTGAGTATCATATTACTGGCACTGGCCTGGTGTTAATTGCCTTTATGATATTTCTTCTACTCAGTTTTGATCTCAAGATTTTCCGGACTCACTTTATGTATTTTGTTGAAGTAGGATTTGCTTTATGTATTTTGTGTTGGGGTTTTTTTTTTGTTGAATTGTTGTTGTTGTTGTTGTTAATCTTCAGTTCGATTCACAGTCTGGGACTGGTAAAAATCAAGTCCTAACCCAGGACCTAAGAGCTGTTAAGGTAGCATCTGAGTATATAGGCAGTTCAAAGTAGGGTGGGGTTTTTTTTGCAAAGTTAGGATATTCAGGTCTAATATTTCAAAATTTCCATGTATCTAGGCAGCCCTTTGGATATTGCTCCAGGAGCTCCTATTACTATTGGTACAACCATTGATTTCTTCCTCCATAATCACTCAACTTGCAAATCACGATATTTTGTTATTTTTTTCTAGCTGTTTCTCTTCAATTCATGCATCATCTGGTATTGTATTATCAATGAACCAGACTTTTTTTCTTTTCCAGAATAGTGATGCCCAGCGTGTTATTATTATTATTCATCCTTTTGGTCAAGTTGACAAACATACCCGAAGCTTCTATCTCCTATTTTTGCTGCATAGTCTTAAGAATGCAGGATGGCAGATTCCAGTGAAGGTTTGAAAAGCTTAATTGTACGATCCATTATCCAGAGAAATGATGAACTTCGTTGAACATGTTTAAGCAAAAACTGGACAATCATCTGTGGATCCCTCCTCCTTTCTTTCATTCTTCTTGAACTTAGCAAGATTGGACTCAGTGGCCTATGTGGTTCAAAAGATCCTTCTGTCAAAGTAACGGCTCTGTTCCCACCAAGGTTTTCTCTTTGCAACTTTGATTGTTATTGTAGGAAAGGAGCCAGCATATACTAAATACATTGCTGAAAGTTGCTTGTTCCCTTCTGACAACAGGAATACTCTGTCAGTAGAAGGGGACTCTTTCTGATATTGCCCTTGCCCACTTGAAAATCTCATTTTATTCATTTTTCCACATATATTGCATGAGTTGGCACATCGGGGAGGTGTTGCACATATGTAAATAAAGATATCTGCATTTAGTCATAAGGATCAGTTGTGATATGGTTAATACACTATCTTTCACTATGATGGATGGTGACACAGTGTGATTGTTCTTTGAACTCATTGTTCTTTTTCCAAATTTAGATAGAAGTAAAGCAAGAACATATTCAAATTCAAAATACAAATGAATGCACATATAGCAGATTTAAAGTTTTGGTATTTAATTTATATATTCTAAATAACTTAGAGCCAGACAAGACATTCTTTCATCTAGGTGTATTGAACAGACAGCATCTTTGTCAAATGCCTCTTGATTGTATCACAATCTTGGCATTGAAAGGAAGGATAACATTTTTTTTTTAGGAGGCCATTTCTGGAGTACTCTTCTCACTAAACATAGTTCAGCCACATGTTAAAAATGTTTTTGAAGTTCTTATACACTGTCTCATATTGCCTATGTTTTGCTAGTTATAACAGTCTTAAATAATAATACCACAGTAGAAATGCTGAATACATGTCTTACTCATCCAGAGTAATTTTATTTAATTTTTTCATCATGTATGATTTGTCCTTTATTAATTCAAAATTTCTCCCTCTGAGGTTTAATTTAATCACATGAAATTACTGAAAAATTTAAAAGATGACTTTGCTCCCCCCTCAGCCTTTCTGAGCATAAGATGCTTATATTATTAACTCAACAACAATTATTTTTAGGTTTGATGATAATTGAACTTAAGAACTATGCTTGAGTTTCTATTCTAGTATAGTGTCAACCCCACAAGATACATCAAACCAGGGGTGGGTTCTAACTTACCTCACTGCCGGTTCGCTTCCTCCCGTGCCATGTGGCTGCGCGCGCATTGCGCACCGTGTGGCTGGGCGCACGCACATGCGCAGGGCTGAAAATTCACAAAACATTCCCAAAAAAAAGCCAAAAACAAGATGGTGGCGCATGTGCAGTGCCAGGGACTCGGCTTCTGCGCATGTGCAGAAGAAAAAAAATAGCAAATTTTTTTTAAAAAAAGATGGCGACGTCCACGGACCAGCACCGACAGAACCAGCTCCGTGACATCACCAGCAGTTTGCTACCGGTTCTATAGAACCGGTACGAACCGAGAAGAACCCACCTCTGCATCAAACCAGGAAATCAACTCCACAGGAATGTTAAAGCTACTTTTATTGAAATTTGCTATAACAACAGAAACCTGCAAGCCAGATTTATTGTACCGCCTTCTCTTTCTTATAGTTTGGTAAATTAAGGGGGTATCTGTTTGAGTCATTTCCAAAAATTATTTTATTCTGAACTTTAAAAATCCTCTATCCCTCTTTGCTTTATTTTTCTTTATTCAGTACACATAGTGTGCCTAGTAATCTACTAAAATCTTTGGTATAATTTAGTAGTCCTTGTCAACTTCAACAACCAAAAGTAGAACTTAATACTGTGTTAGAATTTTACAGTTTGCACAGGATTTATACGGAAATTAATTGTAAATGTAACCACTAATTCATAAGTCACCAACATAGTAAAGGAATTAGAATTACCTCTTGTTAACAATTGCCCAACTTATAAGTCACTGTTTTTCTCACCCGCAAATATATTTCGTTTGCTAGCAAGTAATTAAATGACAGCTGTATTTATGTTAGCCTCAGCCAGAAAATAATGCACTGCCTAGTGTGTAAGAATAAGCAACAAAGCAAGAAACTCCCGTCTAGAAACAATTCAGTAGAAATGGAAATAGAGTGAAAGGGTATGCCTCAAGTTCAGGTTGAAACTAAAAACATCCTTGAAATTCTTATTTCTTATTTTATCTATTTCTGATTTTCCTATCATGAATGCAACTTCTATGGTAGCTAAGAACATGTCACTAAACAAAGAACAATGCCTGTAAACAAACGGAAATAAAAATAACAAAGGAATAACTTCATACAATTTTAGGAGCTCTGTACAAGAAGTTTAATCAGAAGCAAAAAAACAGTGTGTACCATGGAATTGTTGAGAATCCAACGTTCTATACATGCTAACATGCTGTCCTAATGTGA
Source organism: Thermophis baileyi (assembly GCA_003457575.1). Taxonomy (NCBI): domain Eukaryota; kingdom Metazoa; phylum Chordata; class Lepidosauria; order Squamata; family Dipsadidae; genus Thermophis; species Thermophis baileyi. The sequence continues at coordinate 1,097,933 of QLTV01003663.1, forward strand.
ACTAAGTAATATTCATAAGTACAATGAATATATTGTCTTGCCTTTTTTGAAAAATTGATGAAATTCTTCACGACACATGTTATCTGTAGTACAGTTTGGATGTAAGCTGAAACTTTAAAGTACTAGTATACCCAGTACTAGTGTAATATGGCAAAGAATGTAGGGGAGGTACAGATGCAGCCACTTCCTCTTTGCAAATTGTTGTCTTCCCTTTCCCTATGCTTTAATCCTTGCCAATCTGAATGGTCTTCAAGTGTTAAAATCCTATTTTTGAAGATTGCTCTGGAAAGAAGAGGATTAAAGTCCTTTTAAGGATCATAAAAGCAATTTATATGTAGCGTGAAAACTTTGGATTTAAGTTGTGTGTTTGGCATAATAGATTAGACCTTCTAGCATTGTGCTGATAGGTGCAGTATGTCCAACAAATGCTTCCTGCAAAGTTTTTTGCCCCGTTCTACTTTTTAACAACTTGCTTCCAAACCATGATATACATGGTTTTTAAAAAGTAGAGGAGGACAAAGAGATATTTTTTTGAAGATAAAAAGTGGTATATGAATGCAGCTTAATACTTGGTTTGTAAATATGCTTCCATACTTGGGAAAGGTAGTCTGGGTTCTTACTGAGTACTGTGGGTGTTTAGTTCACCTTCTGATAATTGGATAGCATATGATTAGCCATGGGTCTATGGCTATGGCAGCCAATAGGCATAAAAACTGGGCCCATTGCTTTGAATGTCAAAAAATTGCATCATTGTGATGCAACCCAGTGTATATTTTAATGAAAGAAGTTTCTTAAATTAAGCAATTTTTTAAAAGTAGATTGATTAATGTTGGCAATTGCCTAGACAAGTTCCTGCAGTTTTCTTGATGAGATTTTGGAAATGGTTTGCTTCCTTGCCTGCTTCCTTGAGTTGAGAGAGGATGATTAGCCCAAAGTCACCCAGTTGGTTTTGTCCTAAGGTGGAATTAAAATTCACGGTCTTCCAGTTTCTAGCTTATACTTTAACCACTACATCAAACTGGCTCTCCACTCTAATGCTATTTAGTAGAAACTGATATAGTGTACACTGTTTTTCATTCTTTTCCTGAAAAATAAGAGTTTAATGATAATTAGGTAGCCCATTTCCATCCTAAAGGCTAGTAACTTTTCTTCCTCTTTAATTTCGAAAACATTATTGAACCTTAAGAGCAATAGTATCATACTGTCTGTCTGTCCGGGTCTCTGTCTATCAGATATCCTACCTTCTTTTTATGGAACCCCAGGAGCAAATGCACCCAAGGAGCATTGATAATGCAAACTTGGGCATATTTAATGGAGCTTCCTCCGTGGAAGCAGGGACAGCAGAGCAGAAGATATAAATGTTGAATCCATTTAATTTGAGAAAAAATCCAAGCCAGTGTCTTTGATTTAATTCCCTAAATAATAGAATCACAGAGCTGGAAAAGGCCGCTTAGGTGTTGAAGTTCATTTCTGCTCAGTACAGAGATCCAAATTAAAGTATCTCCAGTGGGAAGGAACTCATAACCCCCTTACTTGTTTTATCCTCAAACTGCTCATATGGTTAGGAAATATTTTCAACTGAAATCTGTCTTCCTGTAGTTTAAAATTATTATTCTACATCTTGTATTCTGAGTTTTGATTTTCTGCTTTATGCTATTTTTTTCCCAGCTATTGTGAAAAGTATTAGGTTACCCTATCCTACTTAGTCTTTTCTTCTCAAGGCTTAACATCTCCGGTTTCTAAATCTCTTTTCATAGGACTTACTTGATTTCGAAACTCAAGTTAAGGAAATCAAGTACACCTGAGTGAGGAAATGTATTTGTTCCAGTTAAATTTTATTCTATTATTTTCAGTATGATTATGTTTAAGAATATAATGACCATGCATAGAAGTCCTGATTCGATGTTCACGTAGGGTTCATATCAGGGGTGGGTTCTGCTTTTCTTTGCTGCCGGTTCACTCAGTGATGCGCCGCGCGGGGGAGGGCGTGCTTCGCACATGTGCAGTGCTTAAAAAAAGCTCATGCGCGGAAGCAAAAAACAAGATGGCAGCGCCTATGGTGCCGCCGAAAGAACCAGTTCAGGGGCGTGGCAGGCCTGGGTCGCTGCCGGTTCTAGCGACCCAGGCAGCCTAGTTACTACCGGTTTTATAGAACCAGTCCGAACCGGGAGGAACCCACCTCTGGTTCATATCTACCCGCAATAGTGCCAGATTAATGCAATCTGCAAATATCTATTAATAAGAAATTTCCATTAAGTTCAATGAGTCCTCGGCTAAGGATATGCAACCTTAAGAATAAGTTGAAAAACTCTGCATAATTTTTCCTCTGTTGTATTTCAAGGAATAGCTCCACATAGTAATCTTCAGCATGTGGTAATTTGGTGACAAATTAATACTATATAACAAAACGGGCAACTGGATTTATAGTATTAGCTTGCATGACTGGTAACCTAGTAAGCAAAAAATCCTGATTCTAACTGTGACACTATGGTCATTAAGCATATTACTGTGGTTTAAGCGGGACAGTCTCAGATGGTGATCATATAACCACAGGATTCTGTAACGGTCCAAATAAGTACTGATTGCCAAATGCCCAAATTGCAATCACGTGACCATGGGAATGTTGCAACAGCCACAACGTTAAGGTCTGTCATAAATCTCCATTTTTCAAGCTATTAAAACTTCGAACAGTTACTGAACGAATGGTCAGTATGTGAGAACTACCTCTATGTATTGCTACAGACACCAAACCCGTGAAATCAAATTGAGAAAGGCTAAGACTATCCAACATGCAGATCCCCATAAAGCTAGCAGATGCAGCAAAGAGTTGGCTTGTTTTTCCTTTGTTTCCCATCTAGTGATCCTTTGAATTTTTACACATAGGATGAGGCTACATTGGAGAATCCAAAGGTATTAGCAACAAAGAATTAAATCTAAACAAGGACAATATTTTTTTAAAAAAAAATCAAAACTTGACTGTATTTTTGTTTCCTTTTCATTTCTTTCATCTCAAGCTTGTTTAATAACATCAATTTTTTAAAGCATATTATTATTGTGTTTCCATGTCCTTACTTTATGCCAGATCTGTGACAGAAAATGAGTGAACCCAAAATTGGGAAGCAAAGATAGAGTACTACTGTAGCATCTATTTATTCTAGTTTTCAAATTATCAAACTTTAAGGCTTATTAATGTTCCACTCAACACCCGCTAAGAAGGCAACAAAAATAGGAGTTTTTATCATGCTGTGAGTGAAAATAGTATGTAAAAGTCAATGCAATATGTTTAACAATATGTTTATTACTCTTGCTTTGTTAGTGACTGTTATTTTCATTGTGGCTTAAAAAGAAATCTATCATTAAAAGTAACTTCTGGTTTAGAATTAAACATTTTCCACATGAGGGATTTTCCTTCATCTGCAATCATTGCAAAATGATATTTATTTTCTCCCTTTGAAGGACAGAGAACCAAAGGATTGAACTGGAATAGGAATCTTGAAAATTCTTAATATTGGTTGATATAGTTCTGCCCATTGTACTTACATTTAGGGTTAGTTTGATTTTCATTGGTATTTTCCAGTCTGCAATTGGTTCAAGAATTATCCCTAACTTCTCAGATTAAGATAGGCATTTTAACATGTTCGTTGTACAACTTTTTTGATCATTGAAATATGTAGTCATTTAGGATATTGATAAATGCAGTAATAAGCTATCCGTCCATGCCAGAAATCGCACTGTCCCTGTAAGTAAAACTGTGAAAGGCATTCAGCTGCCATACATCCACCCACCCACCCCAACATTTTCTCTTTGCTTTCAGTAGACGACAATGCATTTAGACCAATTCTTGATCAATCTTTTTCCACTCCATTCTGAGTGTTGAGCTTTTACCCCATCCTAAAATAAAAAGCAAGTGTTTTGTGTGATACTTTGTCAGGCATGCTAGGCATATGCCTTAGTATTTACAGCCCATTTATAAACTCAATTCCAATAGACCTAAACTGTGAAGAAAGAGTCCACTTTACTGACTCATTACATAGATAAAGAGAATAAATGCAGATAATTTGGCATTTATGACCTTTAAAAATCCGAAATAAGGAGCTAATTAAAAAGTTGAGAAATGACCTGACATGTATAAATATAGTTGTTGACCTACTTAAGATAATTTGAGTTAATGTCATGGATAATTTAGATGTCATTTTTGCCTAACTGTAGTTTGCTTATAAGGAATGAAAAAATGAAATGAAATCCAAGATTCAGGCATTCTCTAAATGGAGTTAAGTACCATGGTGCTCAGCTGTGCTTAAAATATATTTGTCTGTCTGTCTACATACATACACATACACACTGTGAGACAAATTATATTCATAATTCTGTAATGTTTAATATACATTTACAATAGGGACAATTATTTCAAGTAGCTACTTAGCTACTTCAAAGAATTTGGGTCCAAACCATACCATTATTAATATTTATGAAAGTTATAAGACTCTCTTACAATCACTGGACTTGAGGCAGCTTACAGAAGTTACATTATAAAAGCAAGAGACATACTCAGAATAAAATGTACTAATTAGTTAGAACTACTTAATTAACTAATCAATAGTTAATTAACTATTAATCAATAACAGTGATTAAAATGCTAACAAAAAGTAAGGAGTTAAAATCATAGAATTGTAAAAATAAGCTCAAAGGTGCCAAGATGAAACTGAATTTGAGTTGGGAAACAATATTTTTTTATATGAACTGCTTTGTGATGCAATGTGATCAGATTCAACCCAAAGTCAGTCAGTCATTCATTGTCTGTCTGTCTGTCTGTCTGCCTGTCTGTCTCTATCTATCTATCTATCTCTATCTCTATCTGTCTATCTCTATCTCTATCTATCTATGTATCTATCTATCTATCTATCTATCTATCTATCTATCTATCTATCTATCTATCTATCTATCTATCTATCTATCTATCTATCTATCTATCTATCTATCTACAAAGTACCTGAAGCTAGAACAAGAAGCAATGGATGGAAACTAATCAAGCAGAGAACCAACCTAGAAATAAGGAGAAATTTCCTGACAATTAGAACAATTAATCAGTGGAATGGCTTGCCATAAGAAATTGTGGGTGTTCCATCATTGGAGGTTATCAAGAAGAGATTGGACAACCATTTGTTTAAAATGTCTCCTGCTTGAGCAGGGGGTTGGATTAGAACACCTCCCAAGGTGTTTATTTGTCTGTCTGTCTGTCTGTTTCTCTGCCTATCTCCTTCATAAGCATGACAGAGGAGAATGCTATTCTACCAATGTAGACCTGAGAAAGATAAACACAGCTGAATTTGATTAGTATTTTGATGGGAGACCATTAGCATTTCCCGGACTATAGCTTATATGGAGGAGAGGAGAGGAAAAAGATAATGAGAAACTAGTTCTGTGTTATTGCCAAAAACCCTATAGAGACATGTCCCTGCAGTCAGCAGCAGAAGCCAAGCTCAGTGTGAAGGAAACTATTTTTACTTGTCCTTCAGAAGTGATGTGTAAAATAACCATGGAGAAAGGAAGATATAAGGTTAAAATGCACCTTGGCAGTTCAGCAAGACATCTGCTTCTGGATTCAATGTTCTGTTGAAGGATTTCAACTATGAAACTGTTTACTTTTCTGTAAAGTGACAGCTAGATAACTTTCTATCTTCCAACTGCACTAAATAAATTGTTTGGGAATATGTCACTGGAAATTTCTGAATTGTTGCTGAAGCTGCGGTGCCTTATGCTTATGTTTCAATTCTAATTTGAGGTCAGTGCAAGACACATATTTTTATTATGCTAGTGAAACACTATTATGTGCCTGCTGCTATGTTACAGGCTAATCCAGTATTTGAAGTCACCATTATAATATTTTTAGGAGTATCTGGAAGCACTGAAATGCCTAGAGTAGTATTCAAAATCCCAATTCATGCTTGTAGGCTATTTCCCGATATAGATATACTGTAGGTCAGGGGTCCCCAACTCCCAGGCCGCGGCTCACTACTGATCCTTGAGACGTTCGGAACCAGGTCATGGAAGTAACAGGCAAGCACACGCATTCCCACTTGCGCAAGCAGCAGGCGAGCGTGTGCACATGCACACCATTTGTGCAAATGGCAGGTGGGCATGACCGCTGCACGCGCACGCTTGGCCGCCGCTTGTGTGGAATCATCCCTCCCCTCCCTGCTGGTCCGCAAATCCGGAAACATTGGAGAACTCTGATATAGGTGATATAGATATAGATAGGCATAGGCTGGTCTGTTACCTTCTATTAATACTCATTGAAAATCCCATATCATTAAAACATACAAAAAATACTTTCACTGAAAATGCTGGTCCAGTTCAGATGTAACATGGTGGTACAGTATGCTTTAATTTGTTTTTTCTATATTTCGGTTACACACTTGCAAGCTCATATGGCATGTTGAACCATTATTTAATCATGATTGGCTGAGTTTACACAATGTGCTCAATCCAAACCAAAGAATTACATTATGTCTTTAAGCAGCTTTATATCAGAATACTGGATTATTACTAGGAACACAACCAGATTACAAAGTAATTTTAACTGGGTTGCACTTTATAATTATATTTTGAGTTTATTACAGAATGCTTAATTTGCATTCAATATATTATGTTTTGATTGACGGAAAGAAAACTCATATATGAGTAGCAATAACCTGAATGCTTTTCTGTGTCACATACCTTCAAATATAGGTGGAAGATTTGCACACTAATGGCTGATCAAATAGTATTTTGTGATTGAGGTTTATTTCATTTTTCTTTTTTAGGAAAAAATCTTTCCTGTTTTCTGCTCTATATGCTGCCTTTATATTCGGTGGTCGGCATCTAATGAACAAAAGAGCAAAATTTGAACTAAGAAAACCATTAGTTTTGTGGTCTTTGAGTCTCGCAGTTTTCAGGTAAGCTACTTTTTGGAAGAAGCTATTCATATTTAAATTATTAACTGGTTTAAATAAGGAAAATATTTTAAAAGTTAATTTTTTAAAAACATCAGGATTCTTACATTTTACAACTGCCTTCCCCAAGAAGGAGACCTTGGAGACAGAGAAATTTCAACTCTGAGAATTCCCACCCAATGTGTTTTATAATATATATGTACCACAATTGCATGATGTGAACTGCCTTTCTGTAGTGGTCCATACCCTGTGAGGCATCCCTTTCCCAGTTATCTGGCCACTTATTCCCCCAAGTGTTAGGCTGGATTGAAATGGGAGCCTGTGGATGGCATGTTAGGAGCATCACAGGGCAATGGGTATGGCACTGGGGGGGGGGTTCTTTGTTTTATGGATATTTTATTTTACTGCTTTGTGCCTTTATGCTCTACAGCAGGGGTGTCAAACTCACGTCGTCACGGCAGCATCACATGACGTATTGGGACTTTTTCCCCCTTCGCTAAACCGGGCGTGGGCGTGACTAGTGCGTGACACATCCGGCCCACGGGCCGGGAGTTTGACAGCCTTGCTCTACAGTTATGCTCAAAATGGGTGCATCTAAAGTTAAGCTTTAAAATGGGTGGCTATACAGATTTTTTAGATAAATAAAAATAAACTGTCCTCCTGAAAGATGTATGTCCTTTCAAGCTTCATTAAAGCATATAAGGATTGGCTCAGGATTAAGAAACATCTGAGGAAGTAAGTACAATATTATTTTCACCATCTTTAAATTGTGGATTTAATCTGTTTACCACAGCTTTATTGCGCTTCTACCTTGCAATCTTGTACTTGTCTACTCAAATTAACTCACATTGGAAGCAGTACTGCTTAATCCTACGGGAATGCACTGTAGAAGGAGATATTGTTAATAGTGGAAAATAAGAAGAGCCTGGTAGCACTTTTCCAGCCTAACAAATTTTATGAAAAGGCATAAGCTTTCATGCGCTCGAGCGTGCTACGTCATGTGCATGGAAATGTAAGATGTAGCCTAGGTTTCTGTTACATATCTAAAAGTTTTTTGACAGTTGTAATGTGTATGAGAGTCACTTTGGTGCACCAGTCTTAAGGAAAAAGGCAAGGCAAACCACTTCTAAAAATGTTGTTCAGGATTGACTCAGAGACAATCATCATCATCATCATTATTGTAAATATTTTGATTTAGGATAATGATAGGTAGATGACAGTTTTCAATGGTGGATACTCTATTGCAGGGGTGTCAAACTAAAGGCCTGGGGGCCGGAGTCGGCCCGCGGGGTACTTAGATCTGGCCCACGGGGCCACCCTGGAAACAGCAAAGGACCGGCCCGCGGTACTTCTGTCAGCAAAAACGGGCTCCCGAGCTCCGTTTTCGGCTGCCATGGCCTCCTGCAACCCTCTGCCAATGAAAACGGAGCTCGGGAGGGCTGCAAAACGGAGCTCAGGAGCCCGTTTTCGCTGGCAGAGCACTCAGGCCACTACAGGCGCCCCCGACGAGTGACATTGAGCTGGCCACAGCCACATGGCCACGCCCACCCCGGCCCCCTGAGGTCAGACACAACCCTGATGCGGCCCTCAATGAAATCGAGTTTGACACCCCTGCTGTATTGTCTCCAACATCTGGATACCTCTGGGTTTGTTTGTTTTTAATAACCTTAAGAATATCCTGTAGAAATAGGCTTCCTTCCTTTTTAGACTGCTGTTCAAATCTTCATAAATATCTCAAGATACTTTCAGGGCTTAAGATTTACTATCATTACCATTATGACCACAGTATAACAGACTCTCTTCTGAAAAAATCATTGGGGATTATTTAAATTTTATACCATATTGCATGTGTTTTGAACTGTGTTAAAGTTTATTAAGTAACTCCTTTAATTACAAGGAGATTATTTGCCAAGTAGAGAATTTAAACTGAAAACATCTACAAGAAGCTGCGTCATTTTGCTACAGTCATATATGATGTTTTTTAATAATATAATTTTATCCCAATGGGTAGCTTTAATATATTTATTTAGGGTTCTGTAAATAATATATACATTTATTTTCTTGGGTTACATAATGTTTTGTGTCATCTCTTGAATCTGCAATAATATTAACATGTCAGAGTATTGCAGGAACTTTTTTCCACCCTTAGAATATCCACTTCTCCCTGACAAGTGCATGTGTTTATTTTTAAATCTACTCCTCTCAAATTTTACTAATTTACAGTATTGAATACTTTCCTAAGAAATTATACTTGACCTTGTTTGGGGGAATAAATTGAAACAATAGTAACTAGCAACTTGTCTAATTCTCCCTAAATAAATATATTTACAGTATTTATAAATGCTGATTTATCTAACAAAATTTAACAAAACAAATAAGCAGTATTTTTTAAAAAAAAAATTAAGCTAATGTTCATTCCATCTTTTATAATAAAAGAAGATAAATATTTATATCAATTTCTAAGAGTTGTTTACAAATGAGATTGGAAATGTTAAAGAAAAGATAAAACACTGCAATCTATTATAGATTATACTGCTTAGAGTTTTATGCCAGTTTGGCACTCTCTACATTTACTGGAATTGCCATCTTAAAAGCTCTTCATTCCTTCAGCCATACTGACTGGAATCTCTGGGAACCGTTCAGTCAATATATTTGAAGAGTCTAAGCCAGTGGTGGGATTCAAAAAACTTTATTACCGGTTCTGTGGGCGTGGCTTGGTGGGCATGGCAGGGGAAGGATACTGCAAAATCCCCATTTCCTCCCGATCAGCTGGGACTCAGTAGGCCGAGAATAGATGGGGGCGGGGCCAGTCAGAGGTGGTATTTACCGTTTCTCTGAACTACTCGAAATTTCCGCTACCGGTTCTCCGAACTACTCAAAATTTCTGCTACCGGTTCTCCAGAACTGGTCAGAACCTGCTGAAATCCACCTCTGGTCTAAGCCGATTCCAGCCTTGGGTCTCCAGGTGGCCTTGAAGAATGGAAGGAGGACAATTGTTGTTGGGAGCCACTGGAAGACCTAAATCAGAAGCAGTAATGGAAATGAGTAGTGGGGAACATCTGCAACTGAATTGTAGCAAGTGCTCCTGACAAATAATTAACAGAAAGAGTCATCTAGCCTCAGTTACACTCCACTTGTTATTGAAAGAAGTGTAAGAGTGATTGAAGTAATATAAGAACTGGTCAGATGAATAAATAGCAAGCAAGCAAGCAAACTCACAGGATCCCAACATAGCTACAAACATTTCTTATTATCCACCAGGCTACAAGTACCATCTGATTTTATGTCTCTGCAATGTTTTTAAGTAAAAAATGAGGCATAAGACTGTCATGGTGTAAAGAAAAGCTTCAAGTCTTTCTTCTTAATAGTGCTTCTGGGTCACACCAAGCACTCTTAAAAAAAAATAAAACGGGGGGGGGGGGAAAGACAGTGCTTTTTTCTAAATGCACCCATCTGCTCAAAAGAACTTGAGGTAGTATAGATCTGTCTGCGAAATTAAAGGGTTTCCTGTTGGCAGGAAACAACTTAGGCCAGCGGTTCTCAACCTGTGGGTCGTGACCCCTTTGGGGGTCGAATGACCATTTCACAGGGGTCGCCGCGCGCGTTAGCCCGCCATTTTGGTGCCACCATCACTGTAGGGGTGAAAAGGTCCTGGTTCAGCCGTGCCTGCGGGTCGCTGGACAGCTGGTAGCCCGGACGCCGCCATTTGGGTTCTTCTACCCTCTGCGCATGCACAGAATGCTTTGCGCATGCGCAGAGGGTAAAAGAACCCAAATGGCGGCGTCCGGGCGAAGTCTCCCGCTTCCGATGCTATCAGCTGTCCGGCGACCGGCAGGCAAGCCCGAATCCGGAGCATTTCGCCCCTGGTGCCACGCCCCCTTTGTCAACTCATCCCGCGTGGGGAGGTGGCGGGGAGGGGGTTGCGGCGGCGGGGGGGGTCGTGGTGGCGGCGGGGGGGTCGCGGCATTAGAAAGGTTGAGAACCACTGACTTAGGCAGTTTAACTTCTCACTATTATATGATTGCCCATGCATATAATAGTAGAGATTTTGAGAGCATTCCATTTACATGCTCCTCAGCCCAAATGTTTGGGGACGTTTGCCTTCCTTGAATACCCATATACCTCAATGAATCCTTCATCAGAGCTCTCAATCATTCAGTGACTGGCATTGTGCTCCAATTGTGTTACTGCTACTTGGTTTTTGTGATATCTTTTTCTCTGGTAGGATCACAGAAAACAAGTACGAATGATCCTTGATTACTAACCACTCGTTCAGTGATGGTTCAGTTATGGTACTGCTGAATAAGATCTATAACCAGTCCTTGAAGTTGCAGCTGATGCAGTATCCCTGTGATCACGTGATTCAGTGATCATGCAATTCAGTCGATTGGCAACTGGCAAACATTTATGACAGTTGCAGCATTCTGCAGTCACATGATTACCATTTGCAACCTTCACAACCAGCTCCCACCAAAAAAAAGTCAGTGAGGAAGCCTTCAGAAAGCCACAAGTCATGGTCATGTGACATCATGTTTAAGAAGCATAGGTGATTAGCTAATGACCACAGCTGGAATTGCCATAGTAAGTTAGGTGCAATCATGTAATTTCCCATTTTACAACTAAATAGCTTAACAACAGAGCTGTTGGTCTAACTGAGTTCCGTCAGTGAGGACTACCTGTAGACTAGGGGTGTCAAACTCACGTCATCACGGCATCATCGTGAGGTATCACAACTTTTTCCCCTTAGCTAAACCGGGCATGGCCAGCGTGTGACGCATCCAGCCTGCGGGGCCGCTGGTTTGACACCCCTGCTGTAGACCAAACTGGGATCCTGAAAAGTTAAAAAAAAAAAATCACCAAGATTGGCCATCAGTAGTGATATTTGGAACATAATTTCTTGCTGCCCTTTAATTAAAAATGTTATTTGCATTCTTTTATTTATCTGTTTGTTTTCATATCTTCCTCTTGGAGTCTAAAGTGGCATGCAATGGTATCTCGGCCCAGTTTTATTCCTACAAAGCAGATTAGTCCAAGAGTTAGTGAGTCTGCCAAAATACTAATGAAGCTGCACTTTAATGTAGTCGCTATTATGCTGACATAATCCCTGATGTTACACTGGTCTGATCCCTGTTGAAGATATCCTTGCCCAATTCTCTGGAGGTGGCATCAGCTGATCCTAAGAATAAGCTCTTTATTTGGAACATTGCCTTGTAATTGTAGTAGCTATTTCAATCTTTTGTTACAATTTGTTTTTTGGCCGAATATATGGCGATGAATGACCTGATTGAGATGTTGTTTGCACTCACATGGTGCTCTCAACCAACTGTTGTTTTGGCAGCAAATCATTTAGAGATCCACACTAACTTCTCAGATTCTTTTGAGGTTGTTTTCACTATGAACCTTTAGTTTGAAAAGAAATGAGCTATTTCTTAGACTTCCAGGTGACTATTAGAACAGGAATATGGTTGATTATTTTTAGTTGTTTTTAACTTTCTTACTACTGTCTTTTTATCCTTTTGTTTATTCATTGTGACATTTATTAGATTTCCTATCATTTTTAACCAAACTAAGACTTAGGTCAGTGGAGGCAAATACTGTATAAATAAGTATATTTACTTTATAACTAAAACGCATTCATGCTGTTGCTACCTGTCTATGAAGCTCATAGACAGGTAGCAACAGCCTGAATGCATTTTATTCCATAGATTATATATGTCATTATTGAGAACATAGGTACTTAAATAGGAACTTATTAATTTGCTTTTTAAAAAATAGCATTTCCATCAAATCCAGGACATAGCTCAGCTTGAAAAACAAACAGGGTCCTTTTTAGCACTTTGTAAAATATGAAACCAGTATTATATGAGCTTCAGGTTTACCCTAAATGCACCATATAATTGGTGCATTTAGAATGTAGCAAACTCTTCACTTATTGTGGAGTCCTTGGTATTTCGCTTGCAGACATTTTGTTACCCAACTGGGTAACATCATCAGTACTAGTGAGAGTGGTATTTGCTCCCTGTTTATATACAGTAGCTTGTTCTGCAAGTATTGGTGGGTGTATAGTTTTCTCGTTGGTAGTTCTTTGATTAGGGCATTGTGCTCTGCCTGATTGTTTGCCTGGGGTTAATCCCTGCTTATCTGGGTGTAGGCTGCTGGAGAGGATATGCTCTGGTCGTTTTGTTTCTTCCTTGGTTATATTAGCAGGTAAATAAAAAAAATGAGGTCCTTTCAGTTTCCATGTTTTCATGTCTATAAAGCTTTATAAGTACTGCTAAAATACCCTTGTGGTCACATATCACGTGCTATGTGGTAACAGTTAGCAGCTGCTTCAGATTTTAAGTAAGCTGCCTGGACTTTAAATTGTCCTCGTAAGAAACTGGAAACCAACAAGGTTGTGAAATTTTCAACTTATATTATAAAACAACTCACATTTCACATCTTCTACATTCTAACATGAAGATTATCATGGCATGTATAACTGAGGCAGGGGTGGGTTCTAACTTACCTCGCTGCTGGTTCGCTTCCTCCCGCGCCGCATGGCCGTGCCTCGGCGCGCGCGCGCATGCGCAATGCCAAAAAATAAAAAAAATTCCCCCCAAAAAAGCCAAAAACAAGATGGCGACGCATGCGCAGTGCCGGAAACTCGGCTTCTGCGCATGTGCAGAAGAAGAAAAAATTTAAAAAAAATTTCCCCAAAAATTTTTTTCCCCAAAAAAAAAAATTCCCAAAAAAAGACGGCGGCGCCCACGGCCCGGCGCCGGCCGAACTGGCTCCGTGACGTCACCAGCAGGTCACTACCTTCAGGCGAACCGGTCCGAACTGGGAGGAACCAACCTCTGAACTGAGGCTGAGTTATATTTGAGAGCACGGTGCTAGAATTAGTCTGATCTTTGATAATAAAAAATGCTATGTGTCACCAGGACTACTTATATTTGTATGTGCAAAAGTAGATCTGTCTTCTATAGATACACAGCATATGAGTAAACTAAATGTCAACTGAGTATCTGGAGAGCAAGTTGGATATAGGGATAGTGCACATGATGATGCTTTTATACCCACGATGCAGTGTTTTATAAAAAAATATTGTAGATAAATTTATTTTCTCCTTTAAGCTTTTGTTAATGGAATAGAAATTTTATTAATATATCATCTTCTGAAACATTTTTTGTCCCACAAAAGGTATGATTATATAAAGATATGTTTTTACCACATGGAAGAGATGTAATCCATTTAAACATTTGTATTAAATTCAAATGAAAAAATAGAGCATATAGGCATAACAGAGTTCGAAGGGACCTTGGAGGTCTTCTAGTCCAACCCCCTGCTCAGGCAGAAACCCTATACCATTTCAGATAAATGGTTGTCCTATCTCTTCTTAAAAACTTCCAGTGTTGGACCATTCACAACTTCTGGAGGCAAGTTATTCCACTGACTAATTGTTCTAACTGTCAGGAAATTTCTCCTTAGTTCTAAATTGCTTCTCTCCTTGATTAGTTTCCACCCATTGCTTCTTGTCCTGCCTTCGGGTGCTTTGGAGAATAGGTTGACCACCTCTTCTTTGTGGCAACCCCTGAAATATTGGAACACTGCTATCATGTCACCCCTAGTCATCCTTTTCATTAAACTAGACATACCCAATTCCAGCAACCGTTCATCATATGTTTTATCCTCCAGTCCCCTAATCATCTTTGTTGCTCTTCTCTGCACTCTTACTAGAGTCTCAACATCTTTTTTACATTGTGGTGACCAAAACTGGATGCAGTATTCCAAGTGTGGCCTTACCAAGACATTATAAAGTGGTATTAACACTTCACGTGATCTTGATTCTATCCCTCTGTTTATGCAGCCTAGAACTACATATATCTACGAGATATGTATGTTTCCCCATGTATAACATAATAATTAGAGTCCAGAAGCTGATTACCTTAGTTTCTTGCTAACTGACCAGGTAGTCTAGATTTCAGATAATGTAACCTGGTTCTGAGTCAGAGATATAATTAATCATAAACACATCCTCCAAGTGAAATAATGCTGAAACTTAAGTAGACTTCTGTAATTCAATATATTTCCCCTTTTATCTCCCATTCCTTCTCCCCCTCCCCCTTTTTCTCTTCTGCTTTTAAATATACACATACTATGTGTATATTTATGTTTTATTTTGCTATTTCCTTGTTTTCATTGGTTGGACTATAATCCCATCAAAACCTAGAAAGGGTTCAGCAAGTATTAGACTTAATAGAATTTAGCATAGCTTTACATTCTTGTATTGTTTCATAAATCCTAATATTACTTTTGTCCTTTTTATACTTACCTATCCTATCTATCTATAGCATTTAGAATATTCATTGTAAAATTAATTGTAGCTTTATAAGATTCTTTTCCATTTTAATTCCTATACACTAATTTTACATTAATAATTTTATCTTTACCTGATTTTATTCTACCAATGTGACTTTTTATTTCTATTTTAGTGTAATTGTTACATTATTGTTTCTATGTAGGTCCATGAGCAATATAAATTTGAATGATTGACTTATTTAAAATATGCTTACATATATGCCATGAAGTCTCCAAAAAATTCACGCAGAACCACATATACACTATGAAATTTTGAAATTTAATTAATGATTACCAAATTGTAAATTATCTGCAAGTTACCATGCCCTGCAATCTTGGATGAAACGAATTGTCTGGGTTTTTCCAATCTTGCTTCAGGGCTCCGATTATCACTGGAATAGCCTTGGATGATGGATAGTTCTTATTAAAAAAAGAAAAAAAAGGGGAGTGTAAAGTTATTGATTCTTTTTTTATCATTGCAATAATAAGATTAAGAGACATAGTGTCATTTATAATGTTGGATTCATTACAGAAATTGCATTGAAATTGTACAGAAATGGTATATGTGCTGCATTTCCTTTGCTATTTCACATCTCAATGTATGCAGTAAAATTGCTTGGAATATTGTTACTAGTCTGCCATTGATAGAATTCTCTCTTTTATCTAAGGTTGTTTAATCAGGGTGTTGACTCTTATATAAATATAATAACAAGTTGGTGAGGCCTTACTTGTGGGAAAAGAGTAGCCAGAGCTATGGCAGGGGAGTTAAGAGCATCATCAGCTTAGAGTTGTTGCATTCTCACAAGCACTCCAAGTACAACCCCTCCTGAATTGCTTTGACCCTTATCTGGCACCAATTTAGTGCTGAACTTTAGTCGACCGGATTCTTGGACTTGAATAAATCTTCTATGCTGCAACCTTACAAATGGTCCTGATTCTTTGTACCTGACTTCACTACACTAAAACCGAATCCTGACCAGATTGAAAAACTATGGTTGATGATTTATGGGTATATATATTTAGGTCTAAGTTTCTAAACTTCTTGAACAACTTTGGATCCCCCTTCCCCCAAGTTTTGGTTGGGGATTTTCCTTAAATCATCACTGTCCTTGGAGAATCAGATAGGGTACCATATCTGGACTGCAAAAATTAGGACAGCAACTACAGGTTTTCAGCATCACTTTGCTGCCAACTAGAAGTCATCTGAATTAGCCTGGATATAGAGTAGTAGTCTCAGGAAAGGCTATATTTGTGAATCCAAAATATCCAGCAACAAAGAAATTGAGGGAATTGGTTCTCTCGTAGAACTAACATAGAACTAACGTTTGTATAATGCCACTGAAAAAAATAATACTTACAAATAACAGTTCATAAGGTGGGTGTTTTCCTCTGTTCTTGCTTGCTTCCTCAATTAGTGATTCAGTTAGTGTTACTTTTATATAGGTAATGTTTAAGTGTTCTGTTTGTTCCTCATTCTTTCATATAGTGAAATTTTTTAAAAGAAAAAACATGACCAACTCTGCACGTTAATAGTGTCTGTAAATTTTGCCTCCATTGCTTCTTACAGTTAATGACTATTGTTTGTTTTTCTTTTTACGGTCACAAAGTATATTTGGTGCTGTTCGAACGGGTGCTTATATGGTGTATATATTGATGACCAAAGGACTGAAGCAATCAGTTTGCGACCAGAGTTTTTACAATGGACCAGTCAGCAAATTCTGGGCATATGCATTTGTGCTAAGTAAAGCACCAGAATTAGGTGAGTGGCTTTTAAAAAAAAAAATTAAAAAAAAAACTTTATGGGACATAATGAAAGAAAAAAAGCAAAGCTGCGAAAGAATTTACCTTGGTGTTTTCAGTGGTTTCAAAATATTGCTCTGCATCCCTATGACTTTCATATTTGCAAGTTTGAAAATCACTTTCTCTCCCGAGTCAAATTGTGAAATGAATAGCATATCAAAAAAGTTGAGGAAATTCTTAATCCATGAAGTTTGGATTTGAATTATAAAATTTCTGAATTCTTTTCTTTATTCTACTCTCCAGTTCTACCTTTGCGCTAGAAAGGAGCACTTCCTCCATACAATAAATGCTGCACTAGCCCAGAGAATGATTAATGCAGCCACAAATTCATAATGTCTTTTAGTGCTGTGGAAAGTGCCAGGTGGAAGGGTCAGTTCGTTAATTGGTTAAAATTTTATAGACTAGAAGAAACAAAAAAAATATATACTGTGACATGCATTAAGATGCTTTGATATTATTCAACACGTATAGTTTAGAAAACTCGAGGCCAGTGTTTCCCAACCTTGGCAACTTGAAGGTATCTGGACTTCAACTCCCAGAATTCCCCAGCCAGCGAATGCTGGCTGGGGAATTCTGGGAGTTGAAGTCCAGATACCTTCAAGTTGCCAAGGTTGGGAAACACTGCTCTAGGCTCTTTTGAGAAGTCTTCTCTCTTAAAAAAATTCTTCTCGGGGCATAATCTGATTGAAAGCATAATGAAAAAATATCTGGCCATTGTGCTTCAGAATGAATTGTGATTATTGTAGATACGAAGATTATGACCAGTTAAATGAAAGCAATCCTTTATGAAGTTGCAAGATTCTGCGGGGATGCATATAACCATATGTCTGGAAGATATCAAAACAGCCTGGACAATTAAGCCGCGTTTCCAGAAAACCTGGTTGTGAATCCCTTTGAGAACATATCCAAGCACTTCCCCGATCCTATAACTAAGCTCATTACAAGCACAGTACAGGTAGTCCTTGGTTTACGTCCATTTGTTCAGTGAACATTCAAAATTGTGGCAGCACCGAAAAAAATGGATGTACAACATATCCTTGAAATTTCAGCCATCGCAGGTCTCAGAATAGGTCTATCCCAGAGGTCTTCAAACTTGGCAACTTTAAGACTTGTGGACTTCAACTCCCAGAATTCTCCAGCCAGCTATGCTATGCTGGCTGGAGAATTCTGGGAGTTGAAGTCCACAAGTCTTAAAGTTGCCAAGTTTGGGGACCCCTGGTCTATCCCATTTCTTTAAGGCAGAGGCAGAAGCAGGCCTTATGTCTTTAGAATATTCCCCATCCTGAAATCTGTAGTGCTCCGTGTTGCTGTCATTGGTAGAATAACAAAATCCTGTCTGTTTAACAGAGCATAAGAATAAAGACTGGGATCGTTTTCACCCTTTTTCTGCAATGCATTTTCAGGTGTTGTTTTTTTTAAATTATAGTTAAGTTATTACATTTTGCTACATGAATATTATTGCTCACTTATCAGTGCATATAATGCACATTTTCATGTACGACAAAGATAATTCTTTATAGTATTTTTTTATTCATCTTAAAATGAAAACCGACATGATAATGCTAGTTTCTTTCAACTTTTGTTTCTTTGTCCTTAAATTTGTCTGATCCATGGTTTTAATTCCAGCAGTCTGGAAACCACTGAGAACAGGATAGAATAAAATAATTGGAACTAATATTTGAGAACACTTTTCTAGATAGAAATATCAAAGATATCCAACAGGTACCAAATGTTAGTTTATCATAAACTGTATGACATTTTGTTTATAAATTTATCCTTGCATATTCTACAACAGAACAGTAGTGAAAAGAGATATGTAAAATTTAAAAAAAAATGCTTTACAGCACATTCACTAGATATAAGCGTTCTTTTTTCAAATACATATCAAAGAGCTGCAGGCCAGAATGGTTCATCACTCCTTACAGCAAACCCTTACATAATTCTCTTTATCAACCATTTATAGAAATGTTTGATTATTTCTGTTTTGATCTGCCGAAAAATCTTTGCTTATATTTAGACTCATTAGAATAGTGATATTAGAATTAGAATTAGAATTCCAAATTCCGTATTTGCTAGTGAACTTATGTAGTAGTTGCACTTGAAAGTGTTTAAGACTGGAATATTACTGATGAAAATACAGCATCTAACTTGTCTTTTGCTATCATTCTTTATTTGACTTTTGAAGCACTTGCCTGCATATCAGGGGTGAAATCCAGCAGGTTCTGACAGGTTCTGGAGATCCGGTAGCAGAAATTTTGAGTAGTTCAGAGAACCGGCAAATACCACCTCTGGCTGGCCCCAGAGTGGGGTGGGAATGGGGATTTTGCAATATCCTTCCCCCAGGAGTGGGGAGGGAATGGGGATTTTGCAGTATCCTTCCCCCGGAGTGGGGTGGGAATGGAGATTTTGCAGTATCCTTCCCCTGCCACGCCCACCAAGCCACGCCCACCAAGCCACACCCACAGAACCAGTAATAAAAAAAATTGGATTTCACCACTGCTGCATATAAGTATAACTTCTGTGTCTCAAAGGTAACTCTCAGATAAATATACAGTAGTAAAAATAAAATTTTAAAAGTTAAAAGAAACAATTGAAATGAGGAAAGAAATCAGCATAGAATTTTTTTAAAAAATTGTTAGCAAAATAAGTAAGATTTGCAGGTTACCTACCGGGAGAAGAAGAAGAAAAATCACACCTACTCAGTCCCTCGAAAAAAATCTTGATTATGCTACTTAGCTTACAGCTTTATTTTGCTTGTTGCCCAATGAAATATTGAAAGCCATATCTAGGAGTTAAACAAACTTTTTGGTTTTTCTCTAAAAATGCTACGGTAGATCTTGAGCCAGAGTCAAAGCAGTTCTCTGGATCTTTTGAATCTGTTGAACATGTATGCATTTGCATTTTTAAGAGTCTGAAAAACATGACATTTTTTTAAAAAAAATTATATTGAATTTAGATTGTAGAATTGAGTTTTGGGAGAAAAGAGAGGTCGTGTACGTACTGTTTATGATACACTCAACTATTATTAAAAATTCCAGCATGTACCCTCTGAAGCAGTATTGCACACTCAGGACTAAACCATTGCAATTCATTGAACTATATTTTTCAGTACCACCGCCTTTAAAATATCCTTCACACTAAAATCAGGTCTGTGTTACAACTTACAATATGAAAAGCAGACTTGTGTAGATCTTAGCAATTGTTAATGTTTCTAGGGTGGAATATTTTTCCCCTTGCACTGTCTTCACAATTCAGCTGGAAATATGAGATGTTTAATCCAATGAGAGAGCTGAATCAACTGCCCCATAGATTAAAGTTTCCTTACAATTCATATTAATACTGCCTTAACATAAACTAATGTCTTGTAACTAAAATTATTTTGGGTATTTTTTTTCTATAAAAAATTATTTTTCATTATAAAATCTGAAGAGAATAAACAAGGTTAATCAGGGTTGAAACACATTAACATGATCTCAGAAAGCATATTGTAATTTAGAACATAAGTATTTTCTTCATTGCTATATGTTCTTTTGATTATGCTAATTACAGGCATAATTATCTATTCTAGAACTATAAGATTATCATAAAGATGTATTTAACTAATATTTAATAATTTATGGAGATTGTCTTAATTATTTCTTGTGTATCTTTCCTTATTAAGAAATAAAAATTGAATCTAAAGTTAGGGTCTGGCAGAGATTTTTATTATGATGTCATTATACAAACAAATACAAATGGTCACAATTAAAGATTCTAAAGCCAATTTTAAGATGATATTGCATTCAAAATATTTCTGTAGAAAATCCTTATTTCTGTGATTAAAGAACACATGCATTTTTAAACTGATGTAATGTTTCAGAGTATTTCAAAGGATTCTTTTAGTGCAGCGGTTCTCAACCTGTGGGTCGCGACCCCCCTGGGGGTCGAACGACCCTTTCACAGGGGTCGCCTAAGCGTGCGCTAGCCCGCCATCTTGGTGACTGGCAACGCGCATGCGCGGGGAGGGGGAGGGGCGGGGGTCACAGCAGCGGGGCAGGGGTCGTGGCATTAGGAAGGTTGAGAACCACTGTTTTAGTGTCTTCTTTTTTCCTAAAACCACGTTGTACAATATACATATTTATTCTATTCTCTCTTTCTTTTTCTCCCTGCAGGAGATACAATATTTATTATTCTTAGGAAACAGAAGCTCATCTTCCTCCATTGGTATCACCATATTACAGTACTACTTTATTCTTGGTACTCTTACAAGGACATGGTGGCCGGTGGCGGCTGGTTTATGACCATGAACTATGGAGTACATGCAGTCATGTACACATATTATGCCTTGCGGGCTGCGGGCTTCAGAGTATCACGCAAATTTGCCATGTTTATCACCTTGTCACAGATTACACAGATGTTTGTCGGCTGCATAATCAACTACCTGGTCTTCGCCTGGATGCAACAAGGCCAATGCTACTCACATGTTTACAACATTGTTTGGTGTTCCCTCATGTACCTCAGCTACTTTGTGCTCTTCTGTCATTTCTTCTTTGAGGCATACATTGGCAAAACAAGGAAAGCAAGGAAGGCTGAGTAACGCTAGGAATACTGCTAAGTCACACTCAGCTCATCGACCAAACCAGAAACACAAAGCAAAACAAAATGGCACAACAAAAACCATTTATATGTGGTGCAAGTAAAACTCAGCAGCTGTGGACAGATAGGTTTGTTCAAACCAATAAATTTATGATCATGTTATGGTAAGGACTCAAGGAATGATCTTACATCTTAGGCTGCTGTTTTAAGACATCTTCTTTCTTGCATCTCTTAAAAGAAGCAATCTTGCATTTAGAAAATAAAAGGAGAAGAAGATCAGAATTTTGCAAAATAAAATATTAAAATATATGGTTTCCCCAAATCATAGATAACCTTTATTTTAAATGAAATTTATTATATTCTTTCTAACTTTTGTTTTTAAAGATATAAAACTTGAACAAAATTTAAGAAGAGGAAACAAATAGTCTCTATACTATGAATATACAAAGCTGCCTTACATGGTCAGAGGATGGTTCTTTGGAGTTCCATCTTCTCTATTCTGACCGGCAGCAGTTCCACTAACCTTGGGAAATGCCCTGCAAGTAAAGATCCTGATGTTTTTATATATATATA
>QLTV01003663.1:1120618-1141432 GCA_003457575.1 Thermophis baileyi
ATACATACATACATACATACATACATACATACATACATACATACATACATACATACATACATACACATATATATATACACCCAAGAATCCAAGGATTAAACCTTGGACATTTCTGCAGGCAAAGTATTTGCTCTCCAATTGAGTTAAGGATCCTTCCTATACAATGCCAGTATTTCTGTAAAGTGGGGAAAAGCTCCTTCTTGAAAAGGTCGCACTCTAGGAAGCCAAATTATACAAAAATTAAAGGTTCCTATCAAAGCTCTTATTAGGGCAGCCGATTAAATTCCACTGAAGCACTACATGAAAAAATGGTAACTATGGGTGCACAAGAGAGCATGGGTGCCTGTGTTCATATGTCTTCTGTATTATGCTGTCGGAGGCTCTGGTATGTCAGTTAAATTGAAGATTTAGAATTAGAATAATCTGAAGATCGAATGCTTTCTTCAGAAATGCATTAGAAGGCATTAATTCAAGTGTATTTTGAGTCTAAAACACGGCCGAGAATAGTTGTAATATTGAGTCAATTAGCTATATTTGCTGGAACTATTGATAATGGAGAGCAGGAGAAGGAGAGAGGGAAAAAAGGGATAGGAAATGGCCCTTCACAATAAGCCAATTTGCAGAGATCTTTTCAGCTACTGTGCTGTAATGCTATCCTACTGTTTCAGATACAGAGTATATTGTTCACTCTTCATTTAGTTGGTATAGGTCATCTGAATCACTTTATCCAAAGTTATTACTATTGGCCAGAATTGTTCAAAATAAGGGAATGCAAATGTTACAGTAAGGCTGGTTGTTGGAACAAAGTTTCCTGTTTCCAATGTCTTCTCTTTCTTCCTGTTGATTCCAGCGTTGGCTCACAGCTCATGAGTTGGCTCACAGCTCATGAGTTGGCTCACTGTTAAGAGAACTTGTAATTTCTTTATCATAGATCATAAACAGAGGTACAATTTTCATTGGTGTATGCAAATTGCTGCTCCTACCAAACAAGTCTAAGGCTCCAAAACTGAGGTGGAACCATCATAGGGAGAAGAAAATAGAAGCTATCCTAAGATGATAGAGCCCGAAGATACATCATTAAGTGCAATTGGAATGAAAGGTACAAAGACAAGCAAAAATTAGCTTTGGAGATATATTAGTATTAGAGAGATCAGGAAACAAATACTGTGGTACGGTACATATTTTATATTTTTATGAACTTCAAAGAATAAATATCTTCAACTTTAAATAGTATTTTACAGACTGTATATGACTTTAGCTAACACTGTGCTTCTGTATTTGCTTCACAAGCAATGCAAAGATGTTTAAAGTGCCCTCCTGTGGCCACTTAGAGATACTACTCTAGAAGGCAGACCATGCAATCATACTGCAAGCTTTGAAGAGGGCAAATCCTGAATGGAGTGGTTGTGCTGCAACAAATTAATGTATAGAAAAACTTCATGCTAACTTTAAAAAAAAAAATCCATAGGAAAACTATACTGTAGCATCCTTGATTGCTTAAAAAGACACCTGGTTCTTCAGTCAGCTGCAGATAAAAAGATGCCACTCTGAACCTCAGAGAAATAGCTGAAAAGAGCCATATTTTCTACAAAGAAAAAGTAGATTGTATTATCTGTAAGATTTCAGTCCTTACAAAGCCAAATAAAATATATAACATTCCTAATACTTCAAAGAAACAAGTATGTAAATTTAATGTTACAAGTGTATTAGCATAATGTTTTCTTATTTCTATGTTTGATTCTTTTTAACAATTAGAAGAACTAGAGAAGCAATGAAAAGCTGCTGTTTTACGTATGGAATCAAACGTACATGTAACTACATATATAATCCTTACATGACTTGTCCAAAAAAAATTAATGGGGCCAGGCAGAATCACTTTTTTTTCTAATGGAAAATGTTGTCAACTTTCTTACTTTAACCTCAGACTACATAGTAATACGGTACATAGTAATTTCACCTTGATTTAGCTTCAACTGTGCTGTCTGTCATTCAGGACTCAATGTAATAACCCTGTTAGACATAAAGGGCTTTCAGTGTTCCATGATGTCCAGGAAAACTGCTACATTCTATATGACTGTATGTGAACTGTATTTGGGGGGGGGGGGTGCTGTGGGATTGAGAAGCTCTCTAGGGCTTAATCAACTGTGAAAAATTGAAAAAAAGTTTGTAGCTGTGTCATTTAAGTTATTGATGTTCTGACATTGTTACAAGAATAACAAAGAATAACAAAATATCATATTAAGTAGAACATTAAGATATAATAGTAAATTATAGGACTTATAGGGTACATGGGCATTAAATTAAAATGTAGACAATGTTATTTAGGATTGGGAGGGTAAGAATTATATTCCACAGTAAGCCTCCCTTTGCTTTCTGCTCCCACAACAAATATTTGAAGCAAAACTAAAGTGTGGAAAAGTTGTGGGAAGTAGTAGTTGGTCATTTGCAGCTGTGCCCTTACCATATGCATCTTTCATGTCTCTCTTAATTGTTTTCATTATAAGCTGATGATCTACTCATTCATGGAAAATTTACTTTTTTAAAAGATGGTATTTCACAAGGGATGCTAAGAATTTTATTATTTTTGCTCCCTGTAACCAAAGGAATGGACTACATCAGTGAAGATCATTGATTTAAAAGGTTTTTTTCCCCTGTTTTATTCTAGTATTAATAAGAGTGATAAGCAACCATTTACATTTTTCTTCATATGACTTGTGAGAATGCTTTGGCAGGGCAGTTCTGAGATAGTTGTTCAAATGCACAATGTCACAGAACTCGAAACAGCATTCCAGCCTTATTCCTCTTCCATTAAAGCAGTTGTGGTTTACTTTTGAAAGGGGAAGTTTGTTTATTATTATTAGAAAGAAAAATGAGAAAAATTGATATTGCGCTGTTATAATAATAATAATAATTATTATTATAGCAGTTATAAGATGAAAATTGTTATAAAATGAACCTGCAGAAGAACAGGCATCTTTTGTCCAGAATAGGCATATTCTGTCCAGAACCAAAATATTTATATCCCAACTTTCCCATTCAAATAACTGGCTCTGAAAATGTGTGAAGTGATAGCTAGCTGGTACCCTTTTTTTTTAACTTTATTTATAAATGAGCATTTTGTATATTTTTGCAAATATACTGCAATGCATAATGGCCTAACATTTATCACCTTTGATATTCTTATAAGAATAAATTCAGCTAAGTTACTATTTAGTAACTGGGTTAAATTATTGCAAAATCTGCAAAATATTGTTTCCTTATTGGAAAGCTAATTGGAAATCTTGATTCCTGAAGTTCCATAAACAGATTATAATGTTTGCTGAGTCATTTGTAATTTTCTTAATTGTTGCCCATCCACAGAATCTCTTGCTTTTAACCATTTAGGTCACCAAAATATAGTGAATAAGTTAAATATACTTGCATGATCTATTCTTTAGACCTAAAGAAGCTACAGATTCTGCAAATCAACCAAATGTGTGCCAGCTAGCTCATCTGGAATACACCCAATCCAGTGCTGATGATCCCATTTTAGACCATAGATTATATTGAGGCAAGTTTTTCATTGTCATGGTAAACTTTTCTTGTTGAGCAAGTGAATTCATTCATGCGGTCTCAGACTAAGCACTCACCTTATATGGCCTAAATCAGCGGTGGGTTGCTCCCGGTTCGGCAAACCAGTAGCAGCGGCAGTGGGCGGCTCCGCCCACCCACCCAGGACGCTTCTGCGCAGAAGCGGCGCGCGTGCACGAGTGAACCGGTAGCGACGGGATTTACAACCCACTACTGGCCTAAATCTAGAAAGACTTGAGTCATGCTTAAGCATGCTAATGTCAGTGGATTTGTCTGTCTTGGCTGAGCTGATATAGAAATAGGAGACTCACAAATATATAGAGAGTAGAGCAGTTAAAAAGAAGACATCTAAAGGTGGATCAGTGACTGTGTGAACATGACTGCTCTGCATTGCCTTGAAGAATCTTCCATGCAGAAATACGTCTTAAGATTTTGTATTTCTGGAGAATGGAGGAGTGAATAGTTTGCAAGGCTAACCATGCAGTCATATCATGTTGATTCAAAACCAAGATCATCTTAGTTCAAGGGTTTTTTTTTATTCCCCAATAAGTTGGGGTAGACCCAACCATGTCCACACTTTAGCATTCTGACTCATACATCAGTCCTGCTAAAATTTGTCTCAATTATTTATCACCGATGGTCAGTTTGCATACCAGCCACTTACCCATCTTAGAAAGTAATTTTACTCCCCCCCTTTTTTTTTAATGAAAGCTTAGCTTATTTGCATCTACTCAGAAATAGAAGATATAGCTGAAAAATAAGTGATGAAATAGATTTTTAAACTAAATGGTACGTAACACAGTACATATGATGCCATTATGTTGAAATAACATTAAGGTTATTTACCTTAACCTTAAGGTTAATGAACCAAAAAAATATCCGAATCAGCGGTGAGGGTTGGCTTGAGCCAAATAGAGAGGAAAAATGTTTCAAAGCCATGATTAGCAGTTTTCTTGCTCTCTGTTTGCCAGCAATTGGAAATCTTGACCCTTTCTCTCTCTCATCGTAAACTGCCCAGGAGCTTTTCTTCTTGCTTAGGGCCAGCTTCTTTCAAAGAAGAATTTTGAATATAACCATCTAAGAGAAAAGCATGGGCTTGACCACTAAAAACTCAATTTCCCATAATAAATTTAATAATTTTCTATAACACATGACACTTAACATGTAAGCATATCCTAAAGGGCATTTCATCTGATATTTAGATATTCACCAGGTGAAATTCCCAAATGTTGCTGGGAGTTTTGACATGTACAGTATACTGTAGATCCATCATAAGGATGCCAAAGGACACTTTAGAGAATACTACTCCGTCCTCCTCTTCCTCCTTTGCAGAAGAATACAAGTGTAAGAAATTGTTATCATTCAGAATTCCTTGACATTGAGGAGCAAATTGTTTTCCCACCCTTTGTTTCCCTAATTCAGCAACTCCTGATTAAATCCTACTGAAAGCATTCATTTGGAAATTTATTACTAATTTAACGCATCTGGTTAAACATTGGCAATTTAATTTCTTCCTGCTGTTATTCTATTCCTCGTGAAAAGGTTTTGAAAAACATTCATTCCAGTTTTCAGCATGATAGTTTTTATTTTTATGAAAACAATTTCTCTTTTGAAGAAAAAAAAAAGCAACATGTGTCAGTTTGGTTAAAATGGCCCTGAAATAATCATTGCTAGTTTTGAGTAAGCCTGTAAAAAGAGTGTGTAGTAAACAAAAATGAAAAATGAATCTATACTCTGAATTTTTACTATCCACCTTTTAAATAGTTTCTTGCACAATGAATATAGGCACTCTATTTTCTATTTTTATATATGTAGATAGGTCATGATAGAGGAGGATATCATTAGATGCTGATGAGGATCATAGTTCTAACTAGTACCCCTCGGAAAGAAAAGATATAGTAGGCAGGGATGGGGTCTATTTTTTCACAGAGCCATAAGTCATTCATAAGCAAGCAGGGGTCTCTAATGCCTAGAACGGGTGTCAAACTCGCGGTGTCATGGGATTTTTTCCCCCTTCACTAAATCAGGCCTGGACATGGCCAGCGCATGAGGTATCTGTCCCACGGGCCTTGAGTTTGACAGCCCTGGCCTAGAACCTTCCCCCCTCACCTAGCTGTGGGGAAGGTTCTTCATGTTGAAATTTCATAATTGAATTCATCATAGGGGCTGGGATAAGAATCACACTATGATTTGCTTAACCATAGTTACTTTTTTTTAAATAAACCACAATTGGCTGGGATCACACAACATGCAAAGCCACCATCCACAATGGCTGATTCAGGCTATATAATGACCCAAAGGATATTGGGGCTCAGCATGTTGTGCAAAACCAGGAATGGATTTTATAAACTGCCCTTTCCACTTTTCCAATGCTTTATTCTGCAGATGAACTGGAGTGAACTGCCTTGCGAAAAATATAGTACTTTGTACTTTTACAGCAACTGTACCTGAGTTACATAATCTCAGTTAAAGTATATATCAGCTTTATCAAAAGGATTCTTACCAGTCCTTTCCATCCACTGCAGTTATTGCACCATAAACACACTTTATTTTGAACCAAAGCAGCTATCAGTTTTTTCTTGGGCAATGGGAGATGCCATCCTCTCTCCCCTGATGCCAATCACGTCCATGGCTTCAGGGACCTTGCTCAAGAAAGTCGTGTGATTTGATAATCTCATCTGCTTAATAGGATACCAGCAAAATGCATGCCAACACCCGAGCTTGGGTGAGCCCTCGCGTCATTTTTCCAAGAAAATTACTCATCTTCGTGTGTCAACAGCAGTTTAAGTAACTTGCCAAGCATTTTGTTTCTTCTAGAGTCTCACTGTCTAGCCAAAATGAGACCATTTTACACCATATCATTCTTCTAGTGCCCTACTGGTTCCCAGCATGGGATTACAGGCTTCTCACCTGTCTTCATTCTCCAGAGCTATTTCGCTCTTCAGTGTCTTAAAGCTTGAATCAGATGTATGTTCAGATTAAAGTTGTCTGTAAAGTATCTATAATGATTAGGAATAGCTTTATTTTGCCACTTTTCAAATATGGATGTTTCATTCCATAAAGGGAGAGTTTTTAATTTTAATTTTATTTTGGTATATCGATATTCTAAATAAAATGTGATTTTTTTTTGGTTTAAAATAACACATTTGTCTGTCTTACTATGCACAACATACCTTGTTTTGTCTTTAAAAATCTATCAGTACATATTTGGTTGTAACATATGTAAAACTTTCTGAGAGAAAGAAAAATATACTACTTTATTGTCTCCAAAAAGCCTGATGAAACCATTTCTAATCAGCATCCCAAAAATCCTTATAAAACTGTTTCCTGAGAATTAACATAGAACTCTGAGAACTACCATGGTTTAACACTCAGCAAATTAAATTAACTTCTGCATTGCTAGTTTTGCATTCTATTTA
Organism: Thermophis baileyi; assembly: GCA_003457575.1. Classification (NCBI taxonomy): domain Eukaryota; kingdom Metazoa; phylum Chordata; class Lepidosauria; order Squamata; family Dipsadidae; genus Thermophis; species Thermophis baileyi. The sequence goes on from QLTV01003663.1 coordinate 1,127,608, forward strand.
TTTATGGTGGAAGACACAAAAATACTGTTGTGGCCCGCCAGCGGAGCTGGCAGCAGATTCGGACAGTGAGGAGGTTGGGGAGGAACAGGGGCCAGTCCTGGAGTCTGGGGAAAGCTATGACGAGTGCTCTGCGTCAGAGGCAGAGATAGGGCCAAGGCAGTCTGACAATTATCAGTTGCCTTTGGAGTCAGACATCAGTTAATTGAATTGAATTGAATTGATTAAATTTGTATGCCGCCCAACTCCCAAAGGACTCTGGGCGGCTCACAACAATATAAAAAACCATTAAAAGAAAACATAATAAAAACAGTTAAAAACAGTTAAAAAACATACACACCGTTTCATGGCCGGACCTCGCCAATTACAGAGGCGAGATCAACGGCCCCAAGCCTGCCGGAAGAGCCAGGTATTCACCGCTTTCCGGAAGGCCAGCAGGGTGGGGGTGGTCCGGATCTCAGGAGGTAACTGGTTCCAGAGGGCCGGAGCAGCCACAGAGAAGGCCCTCCCCCGTGGGCCCGCCAGCCGGCACTGTTTAGCTGACGGGCCCTGGAGGAGCCCAACCCTGTGTGATCTTACCGGTCGCTGGGAGCTATGTGGCAGAAGGCGGTCTCGAAGATACCTGGTCCTGAGCCATATAGGGCTTTAAAGGTAATAACCAACACCTTGAATTGTACCCGGAGACCAATAGGAAGCCAGTGTAGCTCGCAGAGTATAGGTGTAATATGGGTGTACCTAGCTGCACCCATGACAGCTCGCGCAGCCGCATTCTGGACCAATTGTAGTCTCCGAACACTCATCAAGGGTAGGCCCTCCCCCGTGAGGCAGACGAACAGCTGGAGCCTGTTCCCAGTGTGCGCATGCGCAGAGTTGCCAGGCAAAAAGAACAGCTGAGGAACATGGGTTGACTTGGGAGTAAGGCCACAGGTGGATGATGAATGGCCCCTCCCATAGGGAATAAAAGAGGAGAGAAGTTTGCAGGAGACAGTTTGCTTAATTGGTTCGTGACTCTCAGAGACTTCTTGCCACATTTTGAAGATACCGGCCTGGCAGCTCTCCAAGCCAGATAAGGTCTGTGACTGTAAATGCTCTCTTGAAAGACTTCGTTGGATGCGAATGAGAGAAATTCACAGTAACTTAATAAAAAGGGGTTTTTGTCGGCACAAGGAGTCTGCTTCGTGGTTTGGGAATGCCTAGGTCAGAACAAATACATTCATGTAAACCCAATCTCCAAAAATCCATATTGTGATCAAACTGTTCCTGGACACCATTTTAACCATAGACCCTGTTTATCAGTGTTATGAGCCATAATCTAGCACAATTAAAGTTAAAGTCGTCTATAGAAACACAGCACCCCACTTTGCTATACTATCCTATCCTATTCATTTCTGCTTTTAGATGCAAAAAAAAAAACAAACCCCCACACATGAGCAATGAAAGGCCACGTTAGCATTCCATTTCCATACTGAAAATAGGATCAATTTTGTAATTACTTGAAATCATCTCTGTGCCAAGTATTTTCTTTTTTCTGCAGAGTAGATTCAACCTACTTGAATCTAGTTTCCTAACTAATAGCTGCTTTTTTTTATGCCTTTGTCCACTGCTATTAAATAACTTGAAGTGCATTTGGGTTACAGTCTACCTGTCTGGAAGAACGCAGTGAATAAAACCAGGAACAAGATAGTATAACAAAACCAAGAAAAATATATTGATTGACCCTAGACCAGGGGTGTCAAACTCAAGGCCTGTGAGCCGAATCTGGCCCATGGGGTGCTTAGATCTGGCCCACGGGGCCGCTCTGGAAATAGCAAAGGACCGGCTTACGGTGCCTCTGCCAGCAAAAACGGAGCTCGCGAGGGCTGCGCGTGGCCCTCCCGAACTCCGTTTTCACTGGCAGAGGGTTGCAGGAGGCCGTCCCAGCCGAAAACGGAGCTCGCGAGCCCGTTTTCGCTGGCAGAGCTCTCGGGCCACCACAGGCACCCCTGACACGAGTGACATCAAACTGACCATGCCCACCCTGGTCACGCCCCCCCAGCACCTCCGAGGTCAAACACAACCCTAATGCGGCCCTCAATGAAATCGAGTTCGACACCCCTGCCCTAGACTATATACTACAGTAGAAAATAGAGAGAGCCCTAACATATCAAGAGAGCAGTTTTATATCATTGACATGGAATTGTTTGAAAATGAAAGCAATGGGATCTTGACAGACAATAATACAGTAAACCTAATGTTCCAAGCATTTGTTTTATTTGCCATCACAACTGTAAAGATTCATGACACAAACAAAACAAAGTGGTGGTGTAGCAATGTACATAGTGCATCAAAGGTCTACAATAAATATCAAATAGTTAACAATAATCATATCAAAATTAATATATCAATATTGCAATATCCATGGTAGAACCACTCATAATAATTCTAAAATAATCTTATATTCCCATCAAATTTCATGCAATACTTCCAGCAAGATGACCAAATGCTACCACATTACAGAACCCAATTCTTTGAAAAACATTCAGATTTTATTGCCTTCTTGAAAAATGTTGATATTAAATCCAAAATCACAATGCTAGCTTCAGTCCAGTCATTGTTCGGAAAGAGGCAGCAACAATGTATATCAACATTTGCTCTAATTAGATATTTCATTACATGAGAACACATTCAAATATGTTATCTCAATTATTATTTTCTGTCAAATCCCATTATCTACCACACCAAATTTAGCTACATCATATTATATTTTAGTCATAGTTCAAAATATAACTTCTAAAGAAGTGAAAATAAATGATTGCATTCTTTAAAAATTAAGAGTTGTAATTAAGTCACAAGAATCTCTACAAAAGCTATTGTACAGTATAAAAAATGAGAGGCAAAGTTCCCATTTCTCTGCTTCCAAAAAGATATTCCTCATAAACAACTATATGAAATCTGTCCTGATATTATGATAAGAAAACATGCTAACATGGAGGTGGTGGATGTGTCTTTCAGGGAGTGTTACCAGTGGGGTGGATTGAGACCACAGTTTCACCATGGTTCCACTCCTTTCTGAGTTGTGGAGGAAAGATTGAGCCTTTGGGTGAGATGCCTCTATTGTTTACCATCTACATCAGGGGTGTCAAACTCGATTTCATTGAGGGCCGCATCAGGGTTGTGCTTGACCTCAGAGGGCGGGAGGGTGATGTGTGGCAGGGGGTGGGCATGGCCATAGCCATGGCCATTTTTGGCTGGCAGAGTGCTGCTGGAGGCCGGGGAGGCTGAAAACAGGCCGCGCGGGGGCCGTGCGGGGCCTCCGCGTGGCCCATTTTGGCTGGCAGAGGCACTTCAGGTCGGTCCTTTGATATTTCCAGGCTGGCCCCACGGGCCAGATTTAAGCACCCCGCGGGCTGGATCCAGCCCATGAGCCTTAAGTTTGACACCCCTGATCTACATGAACTTGCTGGACAAATGACTGAATTCTGACTGAATTCCAGCAAAATGGAATAAATGAATGATGATAGACTTCAGGAGATTGGGGAACAAGAGTCCAGAGTAGCCCCCAACTTCAAAACATTTGTTCTCAGAGATCAGGATGCCCCCTTCCCCCATCCCTGTAAAGAAAATGCTCTTCCACCGGACTTTTGGAACGGAAAATTCTATTTAGGAGATTGCAGTAGTCAGATTTAGTGGGTTAACTGACCATTAGATTTATGCTTTTAGAATCCACCTAGAATGAATAGCATACAAAAGTCTGCAAATAACTAAATTCCATATCCCAGGAAATGATTGTTCCATTTTTTTTTTCTGTGCTATTTAAATCCAGCTTCAATTTATAAGCTGTTTTGGATGCCGCCCCTTAATAAGGATTCAAAAACAGGCAACTAGGATTATCAAACAACTAGAAACGAATATATCTCCCCGAGAGCCTCATTAATGTGCATTCCTCTAGTCTTTGAGTAGTCAGAAAAGTACAAAGCCATAATTTTCATTCTCTCAATAGCTAAACTCTATTTTGCTATGTAACAAGACGTATGAATGGTCCCATTGTGACAGCTTTATTGCATGATAATTTAATGGCAGAAATTGGCAGATTCACCTAGCTTTATTTCCCCTTCATCCATCCAATAGCTAACCAGCATGAAAAAAAACCACTACCAATTCCTTTTCCTTGATAAATTGAGGCAATGGTGGGCAACCACCTAGGATGGGATATTAACCACATTTTCATTAGTTTTCAAGTTGCTCCACTAAAAGAGATGTTGTTGTGACAGACATCTTCCACTGTCATTTAGTTTATTTCAGAACACGGAGCTGCCCATTTTGTTTTTTGGAAATCAGCAGTCATATTTCCAAAAACAGCTCAGTAATTTGGCGGAGGGGTATGGAGTGAAATGGGAGCTTCCTTGCATGGTGCATCAAAAGGACTCCCTCTTAGTATCTCGTCTTGGTCCCCTCCTCTGCACAATCAGCTTGCTAATCTGATAGATTTTGCACACATGTCCATTGGGAGAGTAAACTGGAAAAACTCACGCCACTGAGAATTTAGGATTTACTGGCATTGCCAAAACAAAAAACAAAAAACCCTTAAATTTGCGGCCTAGTATGAACATTCTTTTTTTTTTCTTCATCCAGCTTTAAGAGTCTTAGATCAAACAAATCAGTATATTAACAATCTAAATTTAATTAGACGTTTAATTTCCTCTCACCATAAATTATGTCTGATTATTCGCAAACTCATAACAGCAGACAGTGATATGTGCCCTGGCACCCTTAGAAGTCTTAAGATAGAAATAAAACCAAAAACAAAACAAAGAACAAAGAAAATTCAATTATAGAGATGGAAATATTCAGAACAGCTTAGCAATTTTTTAAAAAATGAGTTAGTTTTTCCTCCCCAAACATGGTGCTTTTCCATTTGCCCTGCTCCTATAGTAACAGAGAACATTTAATGTAACTTAAAAATGCAATTGAAGTACAATGTTCAAATTGTCTCTGAATACTCTCTGCCATGGGCCTTTCACAGTTGCAAAGCTTCCCCCAAGTGCTTTGCCGCTTTTATTCTGGGGTCAGCATGTAAGCTTCAAAATGCCTCCATTGCAACTGTTTTACTATAATGTTGAACTTGCACTGTTCAGTCTGGAGGAAAGTACATTAAAAAGCACTATAGGAAAGATGATCTGGAACTGCTTTCCACCGTTAAAGAAAGTTGAATCAGAAATACAAGCTATAAATTGCAGCTTTCTAGATCTTCTTTAAATCTAAGAGTCTAATGGAAGAGGAGGAAGCCAAAACCATGAAGAGATGATTCTACAAAAAAAAAAAAAAAAAGGACATTCACATTCCACTTCTGTAAATTTCACCAACATTTTATTTCCATTGCAAACATCTTTCAAGCGAACTATTTTTTCATTATATTGAATGAAAACTGATTGTGGAAAAAATTGCAGGAAGATTTATGTATCGGCCACTCACTATTAAAGACTTGGCTAACTGACTGAACAATCATTTTTTCAACTAACCCAAGCATTGATTTAGGGCCTCTCCCACATGGATTTACACATTTTTACATGTGCAGGACCCTTTATTTATGATTGTGCAAGGATAATTCCCCCAAAGCAAGTGATTATCATTTTTTTGATCTTGTCATAATCAAATGTCTTGTGGGCTAAGCTCTAATTTATTAACTAAACTATGCTTGTTCCTATCTAAGCTTCATTTTCTGAGGCTTCATCACCCAAAGTTTGACTTTATAAAATCATCTTTCATCTTTAGTCTATATCAAGGGTGTCAAACTCAAGGCCCGTGGGCCGCATCCGGCCCGCGGGTTGCTTAGATCTGGCCCGCCCTGGAAACAGCGAAGGACCAGCCTGCGGTGCCTCTGCCAGCGAAAACAGAGCTCGGGAGGGCCGCACGCAGTGGCCCTTTTCACTGGCAGTGGGCTGCAGCAGGCCATCACAGCTGAAAATGGAGCCAAGGTGGCTACACGTGCTAACAAAACAAACTACTAGCAAAAATGGATCCCCCCAGCCCCACCTGGGCCACCACAGGTGCCCCCGACACGAGTGACGTCGAGCTGGCCATGCCCACCATGGCCATGCCCACATGGCCACGCCCACCCAGCCTCCCAAGGTCAAACACTGATGAGGCCCTCAATCGGGTGAAATGCTCCCGGTTCGGGCGTGCCTGCAGGTCGCCAGACAGCTGGTAGCGACGGAAGCGGGAGACTTCACCCACCCTCCCGGACGCCGCCATTTGGGTTGTTTTACCCTCTGCGCATGCGTAGAACACTGTGCATGTGCAGAGGGTAAAAGAACCCAAATGGCGGCGTCCGGGCGGGTGGGCGAAGTCTCTCGCTACCGGCTTCTCCGGCAACCCGCAGGCACACCCGAACCGGGAGCATTTCACCCCTGCCCTCAATGAAATTGAGTTTGACACCCCTGGTCTATATATAATAATCAAATATGAATCACAAAGAAAATTTACCATCTCATCATCTGTATATGCTCCTTTAAGAAACCTAGTAAACTTACGCCAGTCAATAACTAGCCTTAATATTTTGGGGATAGTAACAGTAAAAGTAGGGTAAAAGGGATGAATCGTGTCTTGAATGCAGTCAGAGAAGGATTTTTGGTTCCTCCCTCTCTGCCCTCCTCCTGTGTTTTTCTTTGGAGAAAGAGCAAACTTGATTGACTTGTTTGTAGGATTTACATTATGGTTTTTATGTGTGTCCCACCTCAGAATGGCAGGAAGGGTGCTCTCCATTTGTGATTCCAAGGATCATCCCTGACAAAAAAAGTTTTGAAAACTGAATTAGCAAATAAGTTCCCGCATCATATTCTGAATTGACTTCCAGGGGAATGGTGTACAAACACAAAATTACTAACTCATGGAGAATAAGGTATGTTTGCTGAAAATTCTTAGAAAACAACTAATTTTTGTAGTGTACAATGAGTATGTTTTTCCCTGCAGTACATCTTGGGAGAAATGATGAGGTGAAAAATAGCCTTTGTTTTAGGCTCCAAGAATTTTTAAACTATCCTGGGGATTGTTGGAAAGTCTTTTCTGCTCTTCAGAAATTTTAATTACATCTGTCGAAATTTTCATTTTCAAGAAGGCTACTTCATATTCTATGCCTGCTCTCTTTATTTTGTCATTCATAGTAACGTGACATGGTGCCTGTTGAATTATTTAATTCATGTCCTTCCCAAATTGGTGCTGCAGGCAAATAACAGTAACAAAATTAAAGATTAAAAACCCAATTACAATTTAAAAGACCATATTGGCTAAAAACCAAATTAAAACATAATTTAACTCCAAACTTAAATATAGGAAAGGAAATGGGGGGGAAAGAAACAACCACCAATTAAATAAGAAGTGTCTTATGGCTACTGGATGTGTTAAAGGAGAAATTGGAATTACACAAAACACCATGATGGGGCGAATAAAATCATCTCTATGTCTTGAAAAGATTTTTAATACCTCATGTAGGTAAGCTGTGGATGCCTCACATTCCAAGAGAGGCATTTAAAATGCAAAATATTGGCAGGAAGAAAAATAGTTTACATTCTGCTGGAAGAAAAATATGGATAAATCTAGTTTGATCTCCTTGGCAAGGAATTCCCAAGTTTGGGTATAATCTTCACCAAAAACCTTCCTTACTTTCTACCATGTTAGGTTTCTAAAATTAACATCACGGTAAGAGATTTAAGAGAAATCCATAGTACAGTATAAGCTTTCCAAGTTGTAGAGAAAAATTTCACCTGCTTTTTATATGTGTAGATATCTTATTAATATAGTTTATTTATTTATTTAGATTATGGCATATCATACATGCATTAGCAATATATATTAATATTTCAACTAGATTAGTAGAATCCAATAACATATAAAGGTTAAAAAGATCTATGTTCGAGTATCAGTGTCTAGGCCGTCTAACCATTAAACACAGCATCATTTATATTTAAAAAAATCAGATACTGGGCTAATATATGCCCTCAGTTTACAGCCGGGCAAAATGTGATCTATAGTTTGGCATGGAACCCTGCAGTCACACTGAGGGCATGATACTATGCCCCATTTATATGCAGTTCTGAAATAGCAGTCATAGAATAGCTTATGATATTCAATGCAGCCTAATACAACATACTAACCGGTAGTTAATACCTCTACAGCAGGGGTTCCCAACCTTTTCTATACCCCACACCCCTAGAACGCTTCTGATATATTCTCGCACCCCTTTAAAAAATAAATAATTATATGCATATAAATTATACATATACACTATAATTTTGAAACTTCTAAACCCAAGTTTTTGCACCCCCTGAAATATTGTCTCGCACCCCCAGGGGTTGCGAGACGATATTCTACAGTTTACAGAATAAATAATATGCATTATTCATCCAGTGTGATGTATGAATCCAAATATGTAGGGAATGAAGAATTAGCTTTAACTATTACATGAGGCAGCCAAAGTAAGCAAGCCAGAAACTGTTGCATTGAATATACTGGAAAATAAAAAGGAGGAACTACCAGTTTGATGGAAAGAAAAACTGTTTCACTGCAAATATAGAGGGTTATATGATGGAAAGAGTTAGGGAAGTGAACCAATAAGGTTTCTGAAAGCCAATGAATGGAATTTTATAGACAATTTTATAGTCAATTTAGAATGACTGGGAAATACTTGAACGTAATGGCTTGGATTCTAACTACCTTAGATGGAATGGATCTTTCTTTTCACAGCTAAAACTGAGATTTAGGGCAGGAGTCCTCAAACTTTTTAAACAGGGGGCCAATTCACAGTCCCTCTGACTGTTGGGGGGGCGGACTGGCTGGGTGGGTGTGGCTAGGTGGTCATGTGACTGGGTGGGCATGGCTAGGTCATGTGACTAGGTAGGTGTGGCCAATTTAACAGTCCATTAAACAATGCACACAAATTAAACTTTAATTTGTTTTGCTCCTGGGGGTGTTTTATTTGCTTTTGTTTGCATGTTGCTATTTTGGTTGACTTTTCTTTTTACTAGATCATTTTTTCAGTTGTTTAGGAGTCTAGTGGTCCACTTCAGGAAACTCAGTTTTGCAGCAATTCTGCTCAGCCCCAAGGCCCCTTTTTTTGGCCTCCTGGGGTGTCTGTGCGCCCCATTTTTCACCTCCCCCGCCTCCAGCAACATTCTGCAGGCCAAAATTGTTGGCCTTACCTTTCAGTTCCAGCCCGCAGGGCTCGCGAAGTTAAGTCCTGTGCTCGGCTGAAGGGTGGGGGGGCGATGTGGGCGAGGCAGCCTTGTGGTCCTGCATGGGCCGGATTAATGGCTTCGGCGGGCCACATGCGGCCCACGGGCCGTAGTTTGAGGACCCATGATTTAGGGGAACAACCTGCTGATAGATGGGGAAGACTATATCTTTGGATTCACATAACACACTAAACCAAAACCTAACGTATTTTTTGCTTTAGTTCAATTTGTAAACTTAGTCATTACAATTTTAAACAGTGGTTTATGATACAATTTATTATGAACCAGCTGTGATGACTGAGCCGAGGTGGCGCAGTGGTTAGAGTGCAGCACTGCGGGCTACTTCAGCTGACTGCTAGCTGCAGTTCGGCGGTTCAAGTCTCACCGGCTCAAGGTTGACTCAGCCTTCCATCCTTCCGAGGTGGGTAAAATGAGGACCCAGATTGTTGGGGGCAATGTGCTGACTCTGTGAACCGCTTAGAGAGGGCTGTAAAGCACTATGAAGCGGTATATAAGTCTAAGTGCTATTGCTATTGCTATTGCTATGACTTGTTCAACCAACCACATTTAACACAAACTGTGGCTTAAAGTTATATATGGACCTTTTTGATCTTTCATTTCCTCCTGCCCCATAACTTCAAAAATACAGGTGATCTACAAAAGGAATAAGATGGCCAAACCTTATTCTGCAGACTCATCTGATAAATGAAAGGAAAGTTAGCAATTCTAAGTCTTTAAAGTATCAGTCTTCAATTTGTCTTTGTTCTCTCTCTCTCTCTCTTTTTTTTTTTTTGCATGATAAAGAAGGATAAAGCATTGGCCGTATAGGGATGACTAGAATTGTGAATCTGGCTGTTATGTGGATGTCTCCTTGATGTTAGCCTGCTACATCATGCCATAAACACCACGAGATGCCAGAATATATTACAACATCACTAAACTCTTTATTTTCTTTTACTACTGTTTAGTATAAAAGTAACCTTAGATCCATAAGGACATATGTTAAGAGTGTGTGCCCTCTGGTGGTACTAAAACACAGAAAAGGGGGAAAGAGTTCTGATTTATTTGAAGACTTTTTAAAAAAATGTAACCCTTATGTTAAAATTATTAACATTTTAATAAAAAATCTCTTTCTTTCCACATAACATCTTAACTGGCACTCAGAAGCATGAACGTGTCAACACCGAACAGGTATTATACCTATATGATAGCAACACAAAAAGTTTTCTTGTCAAACTCCTTGGGTTAGGAATTTTTAGTGTCTTCCTCTGTTCCCATAAAAGGGAAATCCTATTTAAGTTTAAAAGCTTTTACCACATAATTAAACTGAAGTGTCTCACCTCAAACAGTAAATGTAAAGCTAAAATAGGGTTATTAAGGGGTTGGGTATCTCAAATAGCAAAATTATGAAAACCAATGAAATAAGAACATACAATTTTTGTCAGAAGTAAGTGGGAAAACCAAATGGAAATTATTCAATGATAGGCATGCTCCAAGAGAGATGCAGCAGGACAAAAGGCTTGTAAGAATATTTACATTTAATTTTTACGACCTTGAGAAATAGATCATCAAAGCAGCGTTACTTTTTGTCCCTGAAAAGCATACAAAAAGAGCGGCCTGACTTTTTTTTTCTATCAGTTCTGATGTATTTCTTCAGATTTCAGAAAAAGGAATTCACATTTCAATGCACCTTTTTCTAAAGAGAAAAACATCCTGAATGTTTCAACACATTTAGTAGACTGCTATAATCAACTAGTCATGCAACAAACCAAATTTCTGTGGCAATTTTCATCATTTTGCAAGAAATGTAAATTATGTGCAGTTCTGAAATAGCAGTCATAGAACAGCTTGTGATATTCAATGCAGCCTAATACAGCCATACCAACCGGTAGTTAATACCTCTACAGTTTACAGAAGTTTACAGAATAAGAAATATGCAGTATTCATCCAGTGTGATGTATGAATCCAAATATGAAAGGAATGAATAATAATGTCATTCCACAAATAATATAAATTGCTGCACATGTATTTTTTTGTTTAATGGATGGTTAATGGACATGACCACATCCTACCTAATCTGTTAAAACAGGTTTTACTATAAATACTAAACTAAACTATAAATGCTAAAGCACTAGTTTGGTAAGCTGTTCTTTTATATCTCCATTAGTGTAAGCAAAACATCTGGGAAGCCAAAAATGAACGTAATTATTAGTTTTAAACCTTCCTATATATTAATAGGAGTGAGATCTCTGTTTAGTTCAGCTAAATTGGCAAAATTTTCATTCTCCCAGTCTGATTCTAAACAATTGTTTGCATTCAGTAGAAGAAAGCCCGGAGAAATATTTATTTATTTCCCATATCACTAAAAATGTGAGCTGGCCATGATGATCAATGGTGATTATCTATAGAGTTTCATAATTGAAAATATATTACAAAATTCAGTAAGAGTTTAATTCCATCTGTGATGAGCATACCTGCTTAGCATGGGTGGGTTCTAACTTACCTCGCTGCCGGTTCGCTTCCTCCTGCGCCGCGTGGGCGTGCATGCGCTTTGCACATGTGCACATGCGCAAGTGCAAAAAAAATCCCTACCCCCCAAAAAAGCCAAAAACAAGATAGCGACGCATGCGCAGTGCCGGACACTCGGCTTCTGCGCATGCGCAGAAGAAAAAAACCCAGAAAAAATTAAAAAAAAACTTTTAAAATATAAAATTCAATTTTTTTTTAAGAAATGATGGCAGCATCCATGGACCAGCACCGACCAAACCGGATCCGTGATGTCATCGTGACATCACCAGTGGGTCGCTACCGGTTCAGGCGAACCGGTCCGAACTGGGAGGAACCCACCTCTGCTGCTTAGTTTGCTGACCATATACTACTGGATAACTTTCCCTGCTCTCCTTAATTTATGGACTTTAATCTTAAATCAGATTTGAACTACAATCCATTTCAATAGGAGGCACCTTCAAATAAAATGTCACCTTTGGCAGGCCATCTTATTCCTTTTCAGTTTAAGTATATCAAATTAAGCCTTGCCTATGAGGTAATAATCTCTTTTCCCATTGTTGTATTATTTGATACAAAGTGGGCAAGGAGATTACTTTTAATATTTATTAATACTTGTGACTTGTGATATGCCTCAACAATCTAACGTGGGCAGCCTCCTGCCCACACCCTCTTATCTTTCTTGGTGACCTCAACTTACCCCTTATTAATTGGACTCTAAATGAATGCACATCTGAACCTATACATTCAACCCTGTACAATGCCGTCACTATTCTGGGACTGGATCAATTAGTAACAAACAACACCAGACTCAACAACTGCCTTGATCTCATCTTCTGCAACAGTTTAAATTCAATTTATGGTCTACAAACAAAAGAACCCTTTTCCAACAGTGACCATAGCATGATTGACTTTTGTCTCAACTTACGCCCTTACAAAGAGGATCATAACAATGGAACCCCAAATTATAACTTTAAAAAAGCCAACTATGATCCCATAGCTGCCGACCCCCCATCTCTTGATTGGCAAATTCTGTTCAACGACTGTTATACTACTGAAGACCATTATAACAAATTTTTGCTCGAAGTCAAAAGAGTCATTAAACTATACGTACCATTAATAACCCCCCAAACCAGAAAAAACAAAATACCCATAACAATAAGGAAGCTTCAATCCCAAAAAAAATCTCTTTAGCGAAAAAACAAAACTGGCTACGTAGCTAACATCAAAAGCCGTTACAAAACCTTATGCCACCAGATAAAGGCAGAATGCACCAATTACCACTGCAAACGAGGAAAACCTTTTACGCACGAAATCCACCCGCGCCTTCTATAGTTTTGTAAACACCAAACTTAAAGACTCGAGAACCATCCCACCCCTAAAAGGGCCTAACGGGAAAGACTGTAATTATGAAGCCGTTAAGGCCAACCTCTTCAACACATTCTGCAGTTCAGTCTTTGTAAACAGCAATGGCTCAAGCCCCACATTTCCAAGTCGTACAACAACTAATTGCAACGATCTGCTACATATCGATTTTACAGAAGATAACGTTGAAAAAGCACTACACAACCTAAAACCATCTCTATCCATTGGCCCTGACAGATTATGTGCCTACTTCTTAAAAAAGCTTTCCACTGCCATAGCAGAACCTCTAAGCATAATCTATGAAATATCCTTCAAAACCAGCTCCTTGCCCAACCTATGGTCATTAGCCATAGATAGGTCATCTCTATCTTCAAAAAGGGAGATCCCAGCCTAGTTGAAAATTACAGACCAATCTCACTGTGTTGCGTCACCTGCAAAGTCATGGAATCAATCATAAACCAACCATTACCCTCCATTTAGAGACAAACAACATACTCTCTAACAAGCAGTTTGGTTTCAGAAAAAAAATGTCCTGTAATCTACAACTCCTACACTGCAAAAACATATGGACTACACAACTCGACCAGGGTAAAGCAATAGATGCAATTTACATAGACTTATGCAAAGCCTTTGATTCAGTGGTACACGACAAACTACTGTTAAAACTAAACTCTTACAGCATTTCCGGATCCCTGCACAAGTGTATAGCCGTGTTCCTGTCAAACAGGCAAAAAGTAGTAAAAATAGGGAGT
>QLTV01003663.1:1141681-1167054 GCA_003457575.1 Thermophis baileyi
AGTTTTGCGAAGCTTCTTCTCTGGTGACATTGCACTGCTAACTAGCGCATAGAAAACCTTTGCCAGACCAATTCTCGAATACAGCTCGTCTACCTGGAATCCACACTGTATATCAGACATTAATACAATTGACCGAGATCAGAGGTATTTCACAAGAAGAGTACTCCACTCCTCTGCTCGCAATAAAATACCTTATGCCACCAGGCTTGAAATTTTAGGCTTGGACAACCTAGAACTACACTGCCTCTGGTCCAACCTAAACATAGCACACAAAATTATCCACTACAACATACTACCTGTTAATGACTACTTCAGCTTCAACCGCAATAATACAAGAGCACACAATATATACAAACTCAAGGTAAACCGCTCCAAACTCAATTGCAGAAAATACGACTTCAGTAACAGAGTGGTCAATGCCTGGAATGCACTACCTGACTCTGTTGTTACATCCCCAAACCCTCATAGCTTTAACCTTAAACTGTCAACTGTTGACCTCACCCCATTCCTAAGAGGTCTGTAATGGGCGTGCATAAATGCACCAGCGTGCCTACCGTCCCTGTCCTACTGTCTCCATTTTTTTTTCGTACCCATTTACTACATATTTATGTTTATACTATACCTTTTATCTTATTTATTTTTATTTTTATTAATAATTTATTTTGTCAAGTACATATTTGGTAATATACATAGATATAACATTATTTATATACATAAGATGGGTACAAATAAAAGGGAACATCTTGTACATGTTTGACAAATAATAAATAAATAAATAAATAAATAAATAAATAAATAAATAAATAAATAAATAAATAAATAAATAAATAAATAAATAAATAAATAAATAAATAAATAAATAAATAAATGAAATTGGCATATGCAAAAACACTGCCCTAGAAAATAATTCTGAAACTGGGACGGATAGAGCACACTCTGTACCTATGTGCCAACATGGGGAAGGCAGAAGAGATAACAACAATCAAACCACTTTTAATCTCCTGGATTTCAAAATATTTACAATACATATAAACCCTATATAACCTGACCTAATACACGTCAAGGAATACCTGACCTCCTTTTAAATTCTCAAATTATTAAGACACGAAAGGAATGGCCTTCAATTTGCTTATCTGAACACTCACAACCAAGAACTTCTCAACAACTGCTTTGTAAGCATGTAATTAAAATCAAACAAAATTTCTCACAGTGTGTATTTCTCATCATTCATGTTTTATTCTAATGTCTATAAAAATCATGTTTATGAATTTTGCCTCTTTTACATCTTTGTATATCATAGTGAGCAATCCAATTTTAACTGTTATTTTAAACTGTTTTTGTTTATAACTCTTCTGTAATACTATTGTGGTTTCAGTTATATCCATTTACAGAAATTGCTTTACCTCAAATGGAGGCATTAAAATGTTCTAAATAAATATTACGAGTAAAAGGTTTAATAATGCAGAGAAATATAACATTCACAGACATCCAGTGGAAGCCATTAGGACATTTATGACATTCGGCAAAACATGTCATCACACAATTTATGTACATTACACAATTTTGATTACTGTGTTCATTTATGTACTGTGACTTACATGCCACTGTGGCTTATCAAACCTTCTCTAATAAAAGGATTAAAAACCATACATCAAACTAACCAAAGAGTTACAAAAACAATGGCAGTAAACGCATTGCACCAAAGAAATAATTCAATATAAAACCCATGATAATTGTGTCATGATATGAACCACATGGGGGCATGATGGCTCAGTGGGTTACAGATGCTGAGCTTGTCAGCTAGAAAGCTGAGAGCCTGGGTTTGAGACCTGAATGCTGCGCAATAGGGTAAGCTCCTGTTACTTGCTCCCAGCTCCTAGCAGTTCGAAAGCAGGCAAATAAATAAAGTCGTTTGTGTGGTAACACCATGACATGCATGATGTCACTTGATTCCCTTCTTGTCTTTTATCTCGTCTTAAAACAGGGGTGGCAAACTGGCAGCCTGTGGGCCGTATGCGTCACACGTAGGCCACACCCATCCCAGCTCCGCGAAGGGGGAAAAAGTCACGATACATCATGTGTCAGCATGATGCTGCAAGTTTGACACCCATGTCTTAAAACATTTAAATATTAAAACATTGAATACTGAAAGTTAACAAAAAAAAAAAGTGGGTAAAATAGGGACTGATATGATGTGGAAGTGAGAACTTCTTAGTCAGATGAGAAAGGGTGGGCACATTCTGTTTCCTCTCAATTAAACAGTGTCATCTTATGGGATGCAGGAAGGATATTTTATCTGTCACAATATCTTCCCTATAGAAAACAAACATACCCCTTGAGATTAGAACAATCCCACTCTGGCTTTTCATGGTTCTTCTCCCATGGATTGGAACAGAGCATCGGTGAGGCCAGCTTCTGTACAGGTAGTTTTCGACTTACGACCCCAATTGAGCCCAAAGTTACCATTGCTGAATGAGATAGTTTTTAAGTGAGGTTTATTCCATTTTATGACCTTTCTTGCTATAGTTGTTAAGTGAATCACTGCAGTAATTAAGTTAGTAACACAATTATTAAGTGAATCTGGCTGCCCCATTGACTTTGCTAGTCAGAAGATTGCAAAAGGAGATCACATGATCCCATCACACTGCAACTGTCATAAATACATTTTGATCATGTGACCACGGGGATGCTGCAATGGTCGTAAGTGTGAAAAATGGTTATAAGTCACTTTTTTCAGTACCGTTGTAACTTTGAACCATCACTAAATGAACTGTTGTAAGTTGAGGATTACCTGTATTTTGAGTTCAATTGTTATTACACTGGTTCAATGTATTTTGTTGCTTTTTTCTAACCTAGTTTTTTATTTTCATTTTAATGATTGTGACTTACAGTAGGTATGTGAGTTGATGGCCAGATAAAATGAATGAATGAATGCAGATCCAAAATGCTAGGAATTCTTGGAAGTTTGGCAGTCAGACAAATCAGGCACCAACAGGCACACAGAGATAAACCACATCTATACATCATACACAAGAGGCACAAAAAAACCTAGGAAGGAAACAAAAAAACCACATCCCCTCCAGCAGTGCACAATCAGATAAGCAAGGATCAATATCAGGCAAACAATCATGTATAATGCAATACTTTAATCAAGGAACCATCAAGCAGGAAACCACACCTCTACCACTACTGGCAAACATAAACAGGTAGTAAATGCCATCCTCATTTGCGGTGATGATGTTACCTACTTGGGTAATAAAATATCTTCAAGCAAGCACCCAAACTCAAAAAGCACCAAGAACTCCACAGATGTATCTCTATCACCAGGTTTTGCATTTATTTGATTGTAGTTTTAATATTTACTTTACTTACATTTTGTTAGTTACTTCAACAAAACAGAACGACAAGAAATAAACCAAATAAATTAATTTGGATTCTACTGTTGTGTATAACTTCACAAAGCTGATCCTTACACGAGACGAGAAAAAAACAATGAAAAGAATGTTACTGAAGATTAAATAAGATTTGATTTAATCAACTCAGTCCAATATTTAGTTATCTAATAAACATTAAAATTCAATGAAAATGACACTAGATGCTGGGATTAATTGTAGCAACAACTGCTCCTAGGGACATCTTTATTTAGAGCAATCTGAAATAGAAGGATAGCTGTGGTTTTAATGTACCTTTCTTGTTTCAGAAGTTTACATGCTGGGTTTTTTCACTTAAGTTTGTAGTAAACGGGGAAAATGCAAATAGGAAACACAACTCTGTTAGCTGATTAATTCTGCATTGTTCCATTTATTATTTTCAATGAAATAAAATTGTTGTCCATGTGAAGTACAATGAATGAGGTCATGAGATCCAGTTTCTCATTCCTTTCTTTCGCTGTTCAGTTGCCCAAATACATCCAAAAGCATTTCCCCTCCAGGCCAAATGTCGTAAGTAGCTTGCAAAATCTTGGACTGCGATTCTGCACTTTCCTTCCAACTGTTCAGCTGGTAATAATGGTGGGAGATGGGATTAAGCATTGCTAGGCCCCTCAACATGGAAAGAAGAGCCAGCCAGCAGTGGTCTCTAAGAAACAATGTTCATTTTCATCTCTGCAATGTGAATCGGTCATGTCATCATGTTGGCATTCTTTAATTTAGAACATCCCTCCAACTGTTTGTGCACAGCTAACAATAACACTGTCACTTGCTTGCAATGCATTCAGGCAGCTGTGAACTTTGAAGGATCACATAACAATGAGCTAAGAAGAACTTTGGGTCCATAGAAAAATACTTGATAGCCCTCCCAGTGGTTATTTAATATATTTAATAAATGAAGTATTTGATGAATAATCTCAAGTGGATCCCTGATATCCTTTGATCTCTCCTTTGTTTTGCATTACTCTGGGTTACTATAGAATTACCAAAGGCTTAATAGTTGGCAGCTTCGTGTCTTCGCTTTTAGGGCTTGTAGGAGTGCTGCTGCAGCTCATGTTAGCAGCTATTCTGTCTTCTGCATAGGGTTCCCTCTTGGAAAATCTCTGTTGTCTCCTGTGAAAGAAAATAAAAATCAAGGAATAAAATTCTCCGTGGACATACATTTTATGGTTATAAAATATAGTTGAAGCATCCATTTGTTTTGTTAGCTAAATTCCAATACATCCCTACCCTGCAGTGCAACACTAATCTTTAGCAGTTGAGGGTGAAACTATTATTGCGGTATTCCTCAAATTATAAGATGGCCTGGTCTTCTAGGTGGCAATTATAGGAATTGTAGATCAGTAACATACATACCTGCTGAAGAAGGAGGAGGAGGCTATACTACTGGTCATAGCTACAGTAGGAATAATGAGATTGACATGGAACCAGAGAGATGGAGAGATTGAATTCAGTCTTCCTTCGCCTACAATTCTCAGATATATTTAACATCAATTTTGCTTACAAAGATGTGAAAATTAAAACTTGTTTATTTCACAATGGGTAGAGAAGGGATGAATTATCAATGGCTCTTACCCAACAGAAATTGTTTAAATTTCAATTAATCTATCTGAAAATGTTCGTCCAGGTGTGCTTTGCCAGATCCTTGGAATGTATGTGGTTCCTGATTGTTGCACTTAATTTTAACTAATAGGTCAAAAGCTGAAAAATATTAAACGATTATGTGCTATGTTATTTTCAACTCCTAACCACCACATAGATTTTTCCCATCTCTCCAATCTATCCCTAATCTTTTTTTTCAAGTTTAAAAGCGTGGCACTATTCATATTAATTGTATTTAAATTTAAACTCAGATTGGAAATTCAAAATTACTTTTGCTATGTTCATTCCCATGCCTATGACACACCACTCAAAGGTGCAACCCTTAGCCTAAAAATTTGCACAATGCTTCACCCACAATTGAGTCTCAATTTCTTTGGATGCTTGATAGTTTTCTCTGCAATGAGAGTCGTTTGATTAACTTTACGTAAGTCACTTTCCCAAAGCTTCAACTTTTCAGATAATCAATATTGACTTCCACAATAAAAATGAACAGACTTCAAACCAGATACATTTTAACTTTTATTAGATCCTCAAGTACAAACAATCTCCAGTTAGATCTAAAGACAAGAATGCTATTGAGCAAAGTTTATTTACATTCCAAAACTAAACCAAGCTCATAATCTTTCACATTCAAGTCCACTCTTCCCTCTACTAAGCTTTCATCATTTCAGCTTAATTTAAGTTGGAAAAATCCCTTTTGTTGTTGCTATTGCTAATCTATTACTAAACGGATATGAGAAGTATTGTATGCGAGCAGCCCATTTTACATTATTGTCATAAAATTGCTTAAATAATAAGTAAAGCGTTTAGGATACTAACAGTGGATTGTATTAATTGGGTTACTTTTTACATATAACTACTGATTACACTCAAGAATAATCTCACCATTCAAAAGTTAACACTTTTCTAATAGTAAATTCCCTGTCCAAGCGGGAATCCCATAGTCCCAAATATCGTACATACTGTACATAATTGGGTAATATGGAATCAAAGACACCATCCATATATAAGTAGACCCCAGGTTTTGCTGAAGTACCCCTCCAATACAACCTCCCCAAGGTATAGAATAGGCATACAGTACTTCAAGACAGTGAATGGCATTATACACGCTGCAGTATGGCTCTCTGACTAGCACCCTGAAGAAAAAACATCATTTTCTTTATTTGTTTATCTGTAGATTCCATTAGTAAGACTTCTTGGTAAATGACGATAGCAGCAAAATGAAGATATTGTTTGTATTTCATAAGCCTTATCCCTGCAGGCCACGTTATTTTTATTTTTGCGAGTGTATTTTGTTAGATTTGCAAGCTTCTTAAACAGCAATATGAGTTCATGTTTTATGGATGAAGCGAAGGCCTCTTACTGACCTGCTTCCAAAACATAATCAATACGTCTTAAAATACAGCAGAGTATGAGTAAAAATGAAATAGCAATCCCAATTCAAATATTGGCTTCTGGACTCCAGTTAAAGGGGGATTTAGATCAGTGATTCCATTTTGATCTAGTTAGCCTACTGATAGTGGTAATATAAACCCAGCCGAGCATGTAATTGAAAACTTGCTTTCAAGATAAACAGTTACATTGTCCGAAACCATTTGGTAAAAGAGAGAAATGAATCAGGGAAAAATAAATAACAACAACAACAATAGAGTGATAGAATAATAATAGAATAGTACAGTCTAAACATTTGGCTGACAAAACAAAAATAATAATAGGATGTTTTTATAGAAGTGGACAGATAGGATTAGAGGAATGAATCAGAGTTTCTAAATTTCAAATGTTCAGGGTATTTTTATAATGGTGGTGGTGGTGATGATGATAATTTTAATACAATTTCATCGTATTGGATGGCTCTATATTTCAAATACATGATCCATATGGACCACTCAGCTGAACTGAGGACTCAACAAACAGCAATTAACATTTAATGTAGCATTCTGACACCAGCTGAAGGTGAATTAAAACAATACTGCTTTCAAACAAACAATATATACATTGAGCATGTTCTGGACATGATGGTTCTCAGACCTTCTTGCATATGAGGTGATGTGATTTGGGATAGATGAGGGCTCTGCCAAGGTTGGTTTAGTAGTCCTCAATATAAAAATGTAAATTCCGGCATGTGTATCTATCTACATATACCCGTGTTTCCCCCAAAATAAGACCCTGTCTTATATTTTTTTGAACCCTGAAATAAGCGCTTGGCCTTATTGCCATGCACTCAAAAGCCCGATTGGGCTTATTATCAGGGGATGTCTTATTTTGGGGAAAACAGGGTATCAACATGCAAGTATATAAGTTCAGAAAATCAGGGAATGCAGTTTCTCATACAAAGAACCAATATAAACAACTCAATTAAAAAACATAAAAAACTAAAAGACTATTATAGTTAGGAATGCTAGATTTTATGTGGTAAAACAGTTTTGAGAAAACATTTGCCTAAAAAAATGTGATATTATGCATAACATTCATTAGGCTATTCCCTTTCAAGGCTAAGCAACATTATTACAAAGAAGAGGAAAAAGAAGTATAAACCAAAGAAACTGAAGAAACGAGATAAGGAAATATAGTTTAAGGTAGTTTCTCCGAACCTGATTCATTCCATATCTTTCTGTCCTTCCAAACCCATCATTGTTTTCACCAGGTCTATACCAGGTCATTTTATATACTGCATTTTGAGAATCTTAACTTCAACAGCTTCTTCCTGCTAAACTCTTGGCTTTTTCAAACCCACCCCTCTGAAATCTTCACACCTATTCATCTTATTGTGTACTTTCTCTAAATCAACACACAACAGAATTCCTTTCAAACATTCATTTTATTTTTGATTGCATTTTCTCTTTTAGAGATTCCTTCTTTATCCTTCACCCATTTTCAGAACAACTTTTATTTCCTTCAGAATTGCTCTGCACTGTTTCTGCCTCTTTTAATCTTGATGGTTCCTTGCTGTCATTGATTACAACTGTCTTTTTCTCTATACACACATCTCTATATATTATTCAACTCCAGGGGTGGGTTCTAAGTTACCTTGCTGCTGGTTCGCTTCCTCCCGCACCATTAATTTTTTGCGCAGTGCAAAAAAATAAAAAATAAACCACCCCCAAAAAAGTCAAAAACAAGATGGTGAAGCATGTGCAGTGCTGGAAACTCAGCTTCTGCGCATGCGCAGAAGAAAAAAAAACCAGAAAAAAATTCAAAAAAATATTAAAAAATTAAAATTAAAAAAAAAAGATGGTGGCGTCCACGGACTGGCACCAACCGAACCGGCTCCGTGACGTCATCATGACATCACCAGCGGGTTGCTACTGGTTCGGGCGAACCGGTCCAAACCGGGAGGAACCACCTCTGTTCAGCTCTATATAAATTAGCCCTTACTCTATTTTTCTTTCTATACATAATACAAAGTCTTGCTTTTATCCTAACTATAGTTACATATGATAATGCATTTTTATTGGCATCTTCTTTCAATTCAATTTTAAAGCAATTCCACGGATTACTGTGGCACTCTCTAAATTTTTTTCTTTCACTATGCTGCATGCAGCTTCTACGTACTCTTTCTATTCATAATGTTGCAAGATTACTCTCTCCAATATATTTTTATAAATATTTTCATGCTTTTTCCCCCCTGCAATCTTTTGATTATCATTCACATTTCTTTCACTTTTCCTTCCCCCCCCCATTCATTTTTCCAAGATCTGATTTTGACATTATCAAATAATTATCCATTTCAATTAATTATCTCTGGTATTTTTCACTAACTTTCTCAATCTTTCACCATAGATAATCAAACCAGCCATGTTTTTGTGGCAGTGAGCATTCTGTAGTGGTTAAAGTACTGGACAAAGAGCAGAGAGATCCAGAATCTAGTAATCCTTGAGAGCAGAATCCAGCTGGATTATTTTGGGCACTCAAACCCTCTCAACTATAATCAGTGTTACACTCTGTAACAAGCCAGCTGATAAATAAATCCCTTGTCACACAATGTACTGATAGTTTCACTGTAAGAACTAAGTGAGCCCAGTGCAAAGGTAAGTAAATCTTGCAACATGTGGGACAAACACTAAAAAAAAAATGAATTGTAAGATATAATCTTCCATATTTTACCAAACAGATGGGCCTGTAGAGATTCACTTTCAGCACTGTGGATTTGATCAGATCAGATTTTTACATAATGCTTTTTGATAATAGAGAGAGGGCGTAGACAAGATTACCAGCTTTACCCTGTAGTCTACCACCTGTAGCAAGACCTACAAATGGTACCAATAAACCACAATCAATGCTCAATTTACCCCGAGCATGTTTATTCTATTCTAATATAGAGCCAACAATATATTAAAAGCCAGCCAACTGTTATTTGCCTGCCACCAACTACAAGGCACATGAAGCAGTCTAACACACACGATTAAGAAAAAAATTCACAAGTTCTCAAGAGAAAAAAAAATTAACCACCCCCCACCCCCAAGTATTTTATCCAGTTCAGCAAAGAATTTGGTAGATATCAGTTTGAAATTAAATTTTCCCAGCAAACAAAGATGAGCTGTGCAAGTCCAAGAAGGCAGAGAGACTAAATACAGAGGTAGCTAGGGATTGTACAGATGAATAAGCAGGGCACATAAAGCAGGGGATTAAAATTTGGCCTTGTTAATTAACAATTAAGAGCCCTGAGCCAAAGCTTTTGATGCTATTCCTTCTGAGAAATTGGATCTGCAGACCTCATAGCTTATTTTTTTCAACACAGTGATACTCTAGCTTTAATGTATTCTTACTTCATATAAATTGACTTAAGAAAAAAGATGCCATTGCCTTCTTCGCAATGAACTCTGCCCTTCTTTTAAAAAAATGATTCTTTTCTCAACTGAAGTATTTTCCCCTTGTATTTCCCTCATCTTATTGATTAAATGCCAGAGGAAACCCAAGAACAATGACCACCAAGATCTGCTCAGCTGGATTGTCCCTCACCCCATCTCCCACCATTATTACCAGCTGAACAGTTGGAAGGAAGCCTGAAGAAGAGAGAAGACGATGGCAGGCATTTTGCCCTTCTCACATCCAAAAGGAGAATTATTACGATCTATTTCAGGAAGGATCCCAAAATTTATTGTTTTATTTACAATATTGCTTGTAGATTGCCAGGAAAATTGTTAGCCTGAATAGTGGGATCAAATAATGTTGATAATAGATATAAATATTTCATATGTAAAGGACATGATGGAATGCTACCTGTTTCTAGGAAGAGATGCTTATTTCATATTTTGAGAACTGCATATAGGCAGAGAAGATTTATATACACCATTAACATATAAACCTAGCCAAGTGAAGGTCTGATTTCAGTTTCATTCTAGCTCATCCTTTTTCTACATTTGTTTCTTAAAAGCATGACACATTCACTAACATTCTGACATGAATTAGAAATATTGGGAAAATAATTTGCTTCTTTAGAAGTTGTGTTGATCCCAGTGTAGATAACACACACTCATTATATGCTGTTTAATTGCCAAAATAAATACACCCTGTTGTTACACTTTTAAGACAGTTATAACAATTAGGGAATAAAATAAGAGGGCATTTTAGATGGAGTGCAGTCTTCAGACGATTTATTGTGCAATCAATTTTGTGGGAATTCCAAGGAAATCATCTCACAGTTGAGTTTTCTTTTCTTTTCTGTTTTTGATATGGAGGTTTTAGCAGTTTAGGACTTTTTCTCTAATTCTATCCTATCATTTATATGATTCAAGGGGAAACCACAATCTCCCATCTCCAAGCTAACTCAACAACCACTATAAGCATACTGGCTTTCATAATTCTCCACAATTTCTTGCATCCAATTCCTTCCTATTCATTAAAAATTCATTGGCTGGAGTCTCAGATGTCCAATGGGCAGGATCTACTACTTTCATCAAAATAACAAAAACAAGATTGTAACCAGGGGTGGGTTCTAACTTACCTCGCTGCCGGTTTGCTTCCTCCCGCGCCACCCCAAAAAAGATGGCAGCGCCCACAGACCAGCACCGACCGAACCGGATCCATGACATCACCGTGATGTCACCAGAGGGTCACTACCGGTTTGGGCAAACCGGTCCAAACCGGGAGGAACCCACCTCTGATTGTAACATTGTGACACAAGTTCTGCCCTTTTCATATATGTGTATGACATCATGACATGTGCCAAAGATGCAGAGTTTGTCTTGGATAGTGCAATGCTGTTCTCATCATTTACCTTCACATATGTCTCAGCCAGAAGGTTTTAGGGCCATGTGTATATGGCCAACATTACATGACCGTTAAAATTCAACCTTCAAAAGTTGGTCATTTAAATTCCTCAAGCATATTGCTAGAAATGTTTAAAAGGCAAGCACGGTAGGATATGCAGTCGTAAATTAAAATAGACCCATCATCCTTATTACTGTAAATGTATATTAGGACCAATAATGTACATGAATATTAAACTCATGAGCAAGCAAATCAAAATCTTGGGTTTATGATGTATGAAAGAATTTATAAAGATCACAAACAACATAGCTATGGATTATCATAAACAGGAAATAAAGTCTACCTATAGAAGTAGAAGGCAGCCACTCCAAGGAGCAGGACCAAGAACAGCACAGCCAAGAATGCAGCAGTTGTGATGTTTTGCTTCTTAAGATGCATCTCATGTTGCTGTTCCCACCACTCCAAGTCACTAAACTGACAGCGGTCTCCCAGGTAGCCTTTCTCACAGCTGTTGATGAGTAAACCAACAAAGAAGGCAATGCCAATTATCAGGAGTGGCTGATTTCACTCAATGAAGTACAGTCTTTCTGGGAAATTGTGGTTTCTAGTCATCACATGAGAAAAAGCAGCAGTGAAAATACGCAGAAAGGACAACCAACTTGTTTAGAAGGCTACAGCACTTGCTATGACGGCCAAACAAAACTTGATGGAAATACATAGCATTGCAACAATAGAATGGGCCATATGTCAAAAGTAAACATTCAGGACTGAGAAAACTTCTTGGAGAATTAAATTGTGATTTTTTTTTCCCCTGCCATCACGTTTTGTTTTAAAATGCCTTGGACAAATTCAGAAAAGATCAAGCTACCGTGGCTGCTAGTTCTGAAGGCCAGTTACTATCATCAAAATCCTAAGCAACAATACTTTAAAATGCCATCTGCTTGGAGAATAACAATGGAGGAATGCTATCACTGTTTCCATCTTTATAGCTTTTCTCTATGCACCTGACCGACCATTACACAGTATAGAATGATGGATTAAATGAGTCACTAGCATGACCCTGCAGACATCTTCTGTTACTTTCCTTAACTTGGACTCCAGTTGTAGAATTTTCACAATAGCCACTGTAGGAATTCTGAGAACTGTGATCTGTATATTTGCAGACACCCAGATTAAGTATGGCTATACTACTTTTTTCCCCTTAATCTGCTACCCCCAGTTATATTTAGATTAGAGTTTCCATGTTCCAATCAGCAAAAATGGGAATTATGGGAGATGTAGCCCATGACATAAGGAAGGCACCAAACTGAGAACTAGAAGGACATGACTTCTAAAAATATTTAAATGAATGAGAGCTTTAATGTTTGCTTTATTTTCACTCTAGTCAACAGGTCTACATTTTACAATGTTAGCTTTGCTTACTCGGGAACTAAAAGACAAATAGTAAATGATTGAAAGTAATATTTTTTCTTTCTCCTCTGTAGGGCCTTCACTGAATCCAACTTTATTCTGAATTGCACTGTGTAGAGATCCCATGATGAATAAAAAGGCAATTCTTACTTTTACTGAATTCTACAGACCCATCTCACTCAGAGATCTGCCAAAAAGAGATCTGGACTGTTAAATAAGTAATAATACATTTTGAACTATTATAGTGAGAAACCATGTGCTATGCTACAACCTTAGCATAACAAGCATGTTTATTTTTAAAGGAAGCTATAAAGCCTTTTGATATGTCTTGAAAATGGGAACAAAAATGTTTTTTTTCCAATTTGGTGATGGAATGAAATCTGTGTGTTAATGAATGATGAAACACTGCCACCTAATGTAAAACTCTACACAAGAAAAAATAAGTATAAAATAATGTTGAAGTCAAACTCAGGTTGTCATAGATATGTGGCACCTAAGAACAAGATATGGAATATATTAATTGGAATAGTATGCTGAGCATGTTTTACAAAGGTCCATCTTTGGATATTCTCAAATGGAATGAGTATATCTACAAGAAGACTGCAGGAGAGTTCTGCAGTATAAAATCCCTCTCATACCTTCCTGCTCAGTCAGAGGTATCTGAAGGGGATAGTGTCAAAAAAGCTATGATAGCAGCCTCAATGGTGTAACTGAATCGCAGCATTAGATCGCAGCATTGTTGCCGACATCTTGATTTTTTTTTAACCATACCTACAAAAACCCCATGTTCAGTGTAAAAATACCAAAGCTAGAGCTGATACACACAAGGATCTTGTGAGGTAAAGAGAAACAAATATTTCTATACCTCATCCAAACATTATATCCTCATATGCAGGGGTGGGTTCTAACTTACCTCACTGCCGGTTCGCTTCCTCCCACGCCACGTGGGCGGGCACGCATGCGCAGTGCTGAAAAACAGCTTCTGTGTGTGCGCAGAAGTGAAAAACAAGATGGCGCAGCCTATGGCACCGCCGAGAGAGCCGGTTCGGGGGCGTGTCCAGCTGGCCATCGCTGCCAGTTTGGCAAGCGGGGGGAAATTCCCGCTACCAGTTCTAAAGAACCGGTCCGAAGCGGCAGGAACCCACCTCTGCTCATATGTTTTAGATTTGCAAGTGACTTGGGCCAAATGCTCAAAACTAGGTTAGTGAAAACTAAGCTCCTTTCTTGATGACAGAGCTCACTGGGTAAGTTAGGTTCAGACATTTTCTCTCATCCCAAATTACCTTACAAGATTATCATTGTGAAAACGAGAGATTATGCATGCCTTAAGCAACGTTCCCTCTAACAAGGGAAATCGCTGCGTGGCAGTTTGAAACTGCTGCGCGGCGATTCCCTGTCACGTGTGCGGCCGCGCAGCAACGTTCCCTCTGACATGGGAAATCGCTGCGCGGCAGTTCAAAACTGCTGCGCAGCGATTCCCTGTGACGTGCGCGGCTGCGCGGCCGCGCACCTTAGAGGGAACAGTGGCCTTAAGCATGCATGGGATATAAATAAAATACATGTTTTTCACATGTCTAGCAACACTATTTAACCTGCCTGTTATTTCACTGGACACTAACCAAATTAGTAACTATAGAAATACGTTGGAGTTCATTACTTACGTGCATGCAAAAGTCTGCAGATCTGAAAAATAAATGCAAACTCCCTCATGGAAACAATAGGATGGTGAGCAGTCCATAGGACCTTCTTTTTCAGATAATGTAGAGTCATCCCTGGTTACAATAGAAGGAGCGATGACAGATTCTGAAACAATTTAGGAGAAGGGGGGATTAATGTGTTTGAGTCTCGGGGCCAAATTTGAATGACTTGATTTGTGAGTAGGTTCTCCCACTTTTAAAACAGTAAATAACAGCTCCTGGAAGAAATAAAGACAGATACAGTGAAATGTCTACTTAGCAAGTCTTAATGCAACAGCACTGGGATACAAAATATGAAATTCCCTATGACTTTATGTCACTTAAAGTCACTGCATAATATCACTTTCTTAATAATAGCTATTTGAGAGCCAATGTGATGCAGTGTCTGAGATGCTGTATCTAGCAAGGTAAATGCAAGTCCTCACTTAAAAACTGAGTGCTTTTGGAATGGTTATTCATTACAAGCCTATTCTAGGCCTTTACTCTCAAAGTAAAGCAGGAGGGGAGGGAGGGAAGGAGGGAGGGAAGGAGGGAAGGAGGGAAGGAGGGAGGGAAAGACAGAGAGAAACTTGGTCCATAGCAGTTGAGGAGGAACTAAAGAAGATTGTTACTAAGCATTACATGTAAATTAGGGTCCTTTTCGCCCCTTACTATGACAGAACATTCCAGTTCATATATAATACTATGATTTTCTTCCACTGTGTAGCTAGCATTTTAATTAGGAAAACATAAGAACGTAAGTACTGTCCTGCTAAATTGGACTCCTGTTCCATCTAGTCCAGTAGATGGATAACATTTCATAATGGATAACCAACTGCACAAGGACATCAACTGGTCTCCCAGAAGATGTGACACTTGTAACTATCAAGCTAATAGCCATGAACCAAGGTTTTCCTCCTGAGTTGTTATTTCAGCAAAACAACAGATCGGGATATATTGATGCAATAAGCAAGAGTAAGAAAGGGGGAATTTAAATGGAGATGGGAGAGAAAGGAATGTGCGTTCGTAAAGTCTAATTGCCAATTTGCAAAAACATGTACCTGCATCAGAATTGGTCCAGTTTGGGATAAGCTGACAAATTGCTAAAAATTTCTGCCTTCGTATCCAGGGGTGAAATTCAAAAATTTTCCCTACCGGTTCTGTGGGTGTGGCAGGGGAAGGATACTGCAAAATCCCCATTCCCACCCCACTCTGGGGCCAGCCAGAGGTGGTATTTGCCGGTTCTCCGAACTACTCAAAATCTCCGCTACCGGTTCTCCAGAACCTGCTGAATTTCACCCCTGTTCGTATCCCCAAGCAGTGATCTTAGAGTCAGTAAACTTATGATTTAATGTCAGCCTTTGCATTCTAGCTATGCGGATCAGGGAATCTGATTATGAACATAGTTTTCAATGAACCCTGATTGGAAATGTCAGCAACTCGAAACTCATGACTATTAACGAACATAAAATTATTTGATGAGTATTATGACTGACTCAATACTCTCTTTCATTTATAGGCAGGGTAATGATTTCCAATAAATCTCTATTGGGTCATTCATTCCATTAACGCGGCCAAATAACAGAAGAAGAAAACATCTCCTGACATCTAGAGGCTTTGCATATTGATGAACTGATGATGTTAAACATCACTGAGAATGCAGAGAGCCTGGGAGAAGGGGATAAATAATGCCAGCAACCATACAGAGTTTGGAAGTCTAGCGTCAGCAAGTACTTAAAACTTTTAACAAGGGAATATAGTTTTTTCAGTGCCAAGAACTGCTTTTTGTGTGTGGGGTGTTTTACATACACAAGTCAGCTGTGATGGTTGCCTTGATGTAGTATCTCTGGAACTATCTGGAATTTTGAACCCATTTTAAAACATAAAATAAGGCTACCAGGCCCATCAGAGGCTTAATATCTCTTTACTGTCATATCTATGAAACGTATTTTTTGTTTGTTTTACTATAATTTGACATTCTCTGGGGAAGCATATGCAGTCCATGGCCTGCAGGTTACATTTCATTTTCCAGCTACTTTGTATATAAATTACTATATGAACTCATTAAGGCAATCCACTGAATCTTCATATTTAGCAATTGTCAGATCCCAAAGCAAGAATGACACCTGTCAGTTCTTTCAAGCTGTTCTTTAATGGTTCACATCTGTAGACATAATTTTGCCGGACCGAGCATTCTACTACCTGCATCTACAATAAACTCTGTGAGCTCTTAGGGAGTGGCTGCCTTCACCCTCTTTCTCTCACACATAAGATCTGGGCTGAGTTGCCTCTTACTCCTCTGGAATACATCCCCTCCCTACTGGGCAACCGCCTTTTCACTACATTCTATCATATCAATATTTAAATCAAAATGAAAATTGGTTATTCTGCTACTATCCCCCACAGGTCACAGTGCGAAACTGCTTTCCTAAACTGAAGGAAAATAAATGATGTGGAACACCATCCACCCCCTACCCCTACCTCCCGAGCAGCGGTGGGTTGCTCCCGGTTCTTCCCGGTTCTTAGAACCGGTAGCGGTGGCAGGAGGCTCCGCCCACCCACCCGGGACGCTTCTGCGCATGCGCAGAAGCGTTGCATGCGCACGCAACTGCGCGCACGAACCAGTAGTAAAGGGTTTTAGAACCCAACTACTGCTCCTGAGGTGAAAGTAGCCCCCTTCTTGATATCCTTTCAAAAGTCCCTTAAAACTTGTTTTTGTCAACAAGCTTGGGGTCTCATGGAAATGGGGATTTAATGAGGTAGTTACATTGTGTATAGCATCTATGATCTCCCAATCCTTTTTGGCTTTTAAAAATACATAATAATATTTATGTTTTAATCTTACAATATTTTTATAATCATTGTTTTATAGTTTGATTGTATGCTACCCAGACTCACGTTTCTGTGGGATGGGCAGCATATAAATAATTCAATGTGATAAATAAGTACATCTAGAAGCTTGGCATAAAAAACCCTCTAAGTAGGATGGAAAAATTATTCAGAATGCCCAGAAGTACATCCTTTATCCTAATAACTCACCAGAACAATGAAGTCCATCTTCAGCATAACCCAAAAGGCACTCACAGAAGTAGCTTCCTTCGGTATTGATACACCTGGACCAGCTCTGATTGCACTGTTCTTTGTTAAGAAGGCATTCATCAACATCTACAAGATTTAAAAAAAAGTATTTATAGCTGGGAGACTATACATGAAAGAATTAATTAAAATCTTTCTCACAGAAGAGTTGGGAGGATAAAAGAGAACTGGGGAGAATCATGTATCCTGCCTTAAATTCCTGCTGAGAAGGCAGGATATAAATACAATCAATCAAATCTGTTGTAGGTGAACCTCACTCATATATGAATGTATTTGTTTAGCAAACCTATTACATTGATAACTACTGTATATTGATTTTAAATGTGATCTGGGACCTCCAAATACTGACCATCCTGACTGTCAGGGATAATCTATTCTAAACTGAAGGATACATAACATCAAGGCATATTAAAAAGTTTAAAAAGCTCTAACTTTAAACCTGAATTTATAGTTGCTGTATTCCTTATTAATCATAGTTTGTATGATTTTTTTAAGGCACTGGCATGGTGCCAGGGGTATATTCCTGATCTCAAAATGACGACCCAAGATGAAATCCATGCAAAAATATACTATATTAATATTACTCTGTAATCTGTCATGTAAAATTACCATGGCACAGTTGATCTTCCATTATGAACCCTGTCTGGCACTCACACACAGCACCATTTTGATGTGCAATGCATTGGGAATTGAGATCACAACCCAATGATGTACAGTCGTCCTGATCTATGGCACAAAATAATGATAAGAAAATATATCACTTTACAGTTGTCCATAGTTTATGTGTTCAGAGTAACAAATTGTTATGAACAAACTCACTAGAGCTAACTTTTCAAAAGTTATCTATCTGCCCCCTCTTTACAAGGCACATGGGTTATGGACAGGATGAGAAACCTTCTCAGTGGCAGATCCTATTTTTATTTATTTATTTATTTATTTATTTATTTATTTATTTATTTATTTATTTATTTATTTATTTATTTATTTATTTAATACAATTTAAAAATACCAAAAAAACATTTACACCTACATACATGGGCCAATCCATCAATTATTGGCCCCAGGCCTGCCGGAAAAGCCAGGTCTTAACGGCTTTACGGAAAGCCAGTAAGGTGGGGGTAGTACGGATCTCGGGGGGAAGTTGGTTCCACAGAGTCGGAGCAGCTACAGAGAAGGCCCTCCCCCGCGGGCCCGCCAGCCGACACTGTCTGGCTGATGGGACCTGAAGAAGGCCAGCCCTGTGCGACCTCACTGGTCGCTGGGAGGAGTGTGGCAGAAGGCGGTCACGCAGATAAACTGGTCCTAAGCCATGTAAAATATTCCACTTTATGGAATATTCTCTTTCCAAGATATCTGTACCTTCTTCCCTATTTGCATTTTGCAACTGATCAAAACAGTATTGTTCCAGTGGGCATTCCTCTTTTTTTAGTCAGTTAGTTAGCGTCCTTCCTAGGGTTGAGAGGAAGTGACTGGTCCAAAGTCAACCAGCTGGCATTGCGCCTAAGGTGGGACTAGAATTCCCAGACTCCCAGCTTCTAGCCTGATGCCTTAATCCAAGGGTTGGGAACGATAGACCTTTTATGACCTGTGAACTTCAACTCCCAGAATTCCTGAGCCAGCCATCCTCAGTCATAAAGGGGCCATCGTTGCCCACTTCTGCCTTAATCACTACAGCAAGCTGGCTCCCATTCACCCCTTGGATTAATTTAGATATTGCTAGCTAGTACTTTGTACTTTCTTCTTTATAAATGCTTTTGTACCATGACCAGAGTCTGTTTGGATTGAAGGGGCTATAAATGTTGCAAAATAAACAAATAAGTAATATTTGTCATGAAGCTAGTTGTTGGCACAGTTTAACTTGCCACTGCAGAGTCGACAGACCAATGATCTAAGTTAGTATAAGGCAGTTTTTTTATGCTCCAATTGGACATGATCACAACAGCCATTGGCATAAACTGCAGAGATGCTTCTTTAGTCCCTATCAGCTATTTTGCCGGTCACTGAGTACACATGTCTCCTTCTGTCATTAGGAAATAAGAAAACGCAATCTTTACTAGACACCACAATTTCAGCAGTCAGTGTCTGTTGCTTC
This sequence comes from Thermophis baileyi, assembly GCA_003457575.1. NCBI lineage: Eukaryota > Metazoa > Chordata > Lepidosauria > Squamata > Dipsadidae > Thermophis > Thermophis baileyi. Next base: position 1,161,196 of record QLTV01003663.1, read on the forward strand.
TCCCCATGGCTATCACCATATTTGCTGTTAATCAGAAGATGCTGGGATGATATTTCTCCGGCAAACATTTTCTTTCCTAATGCATCTTCCTTGTATGTAGAGATACGGCCTGAAAGAGTAAAAATAAGTAGGTGATATACACCACTGCACTGTGTCATTTCGAAATTGTTATTTTCTAGTGGACAAATATCCCTGTAATGTATTCAACTGCTAAATTAAAGCAAAAAAGTTTGACTTGTTATTGTAACTGTCAAAATAGACCAGTAAGTCACATTGCTTACCATATACTGTAGGTGTAATTAAAATGACAATCAGAATAGTTTTCTTTAAAAAAAAGTTGTTAATTGATTATTGGGGCAGGTTTTGCTATATTATAAAATGTATTACAATGCTATTTTATTATCACTATTTGCAGCACTTGCCAAATAGTAGTTTGCCAGCAAGCTTGCTTCTAACATTTTAGAACTCCTAATAAGTCCTCATACAGAGCTAATCAGAAAAAGACTGAAGTACAGTTGACATGCAGTATACCTGGTTTGGCTAAAGGATGAACTACAAGCAGTGAAGAGGGTCTCAGCATGCTTCCTCCAAGGCGTATCTTCTTGAGACCATTTTTCTTGTCTATTCTCAGTAATGAAGGCCTAGTCCAGTCAGATACCCAAATGTGGTGCTCAAAAACTGTTATGCCATAGGGATGGCCTGGAATGCAGATAAAAGATTGACAGTTCCATTATATACATGCACTAAGTAAACATATCAATTAACATGCACCCGATATATTTCTATTCTGAACATTGCAGATCAAGATTCAAATCTGGGCTCCAGGGATTGCATGGATTGTGTCATAATCTCTTCTGCAATTTGCAGATTCCCCCACCCCAAACCCCCACTCCAGAATAGATGAGACTAAAATCTGTCTGTTTTTGAAGGGGGCATCCCTCAATCCCTTAAAACCCCTGAACAATCCTTAAAGACTCCTAGCCCCATCCACTTTGGGACTGCAGCTTTAGTTATATACCCTACACAGTATTAGAACTGCCCCTCCTTGTCGTAAATCAAAGATTAGGGTCAGAGTGAGGCAGAATCTTTTGAATTCCTAGATCAGACTCTTGCCTAAAGCACATTCATCAATCTGTATTAGATGCAGAGGGAAAAGCATGTGTCCTTCCATATGGCATTGGACTCCAGATGTCATCACTGCTACCACAACATTGATGGATAAAAGCAAGAAAAGCAGTTCAAACAATATATGCAGACTTTATATCACCGAGTGACTTTATATCAGGAACATCAGACGGGAATAATCTGTCCAAGCATTAAAGCAATGAGATGTCAGCTCACTGGTAGCTTGTTCCACTAGAAAAATGGTTCTAACCGATTGACTTTAAATACTACAAATTACTATTTGTAATCCAAAATATTTTTGTATTGCCAGTCTTCAGTCATTTATTTAATTGTATCTAAAAAGTTCCATTCTTCTAGGATTTTAGATATAGATATAGATTAATAGAGTTGGAAGGGACCTTGTAGGTCATCTAGTCCAACCCCCCGCTCAAGCAGGAGTCCCTACACCATTTCAGACAAATGGCAGTCTAATCTCCTCTTGAAAGTCTTAAGTGTTGGAGCTCTCACAACCTCCGAAGGCAAAGCTGTTCCACTGGTTGATCGCTCTCAGTGTCAGAAAGTTTCTCCTTATCTCCAGGTTGAATCTCTCCTTGGTCAGTTTCCATCCATTATTCCTTGTCTGGCCTTCTGGTGCCTTGGAAAACAGCCTGACCCCTTCCTCTCTGTGGTAGCCCCTCAAGTATTGGAACACTGCTATCATGTCTCCCCTGGTCCTTCTCTTCGCTAGACTAGCCATGCCCAGTTTTTGCAACCGCTCTTTGGTTTTTATGACTTCTGATGATTTTGTCAGAACTAGGAGGCCTAAGAGTACAAAATCCAGATTGCAGTTATAGCACAGGTAGTTTTCAGTTAACGAACATTTGCAATTACAAGGGTGATGAAAAAGTAACTTTGTGACCAATCTACACATTTACAACCTTCACAAGTTTGTAAAGCAAAAGAAAGCTGAACTAAAATCATAAGCCCGGTTAATGTCCACTTTGCTTAACCACTGAGTTGCAGGTCCCAATTGTGATCATTAAACAAGGACTACTTGTAGTAATATCAATTATAAGCATTGTCTTTATCTTTGTTCTCTTAACACAATAGGGTGCAATCTGTAGCCTTAGGGACAAATATATTCCCACCTTCATTTCTTTACAACCGGTGATCCTTTTTTTTAATCGCACAACTGGAGCAAAATGGCACAATTTTTAAAAATCAGTCACACTTCTTGCCATTTTATGACAGGAAGCACACAAAAAAGTATAAACAGAAAAACTTCAACATTTCCCCACCCGAAACAGAGAGAATATTGGAAGTCTTGGCCGTATCTGCATATATGGCATATCCTCACTCGTTTTTTGGTCCTTCTTTTAGTGCAGCCAAGCCAGCAAATGATTCCCCATCTTCACCTAAAAGCCTGGCCCTTGCACCAGCCAACAACTAGAAAATGCACAAAAATCACTGGAAGTCTTAGAATGCATACACAAACGTTTCTTCTGTTCTCATATAAACATAATACCTTATCTAAGAACTTACTGTAAACAATAACCATGGCTGATTAGGCCAAAACCTTCTTGCCAGTTGTCAGATAGATTTGCATTTATGGCACTCACAAGCAGAGGTAGAGACATAGGTCTCCTCTGCTCTTCTTCCCCTGCAACTGGTAGTTGGAAGCATATTACCACCAACTCAGAGGGAACACTGAATCTCAAGACTGATCGTCCTTAGATCTGCCTCCTCCACAGAAGGATCTTTTCAGTACCTTAAATTACAGGAATGGGCACTAGATGGCAGTAGTGCTGCAATAAGAATCACTACAGTAATATTAAGCTATTAATAGCTGGGCTAAAGTGGGGGGGGGGAAGTATGTGTTCTATTTTCTTCCCTTTATGGGCACACAGTACTTCAATTTTCAAAATTTGTTCACATTTCTTTGCACAAAACTTCAAGAAAGTCAGGAGGGAGAGAGGGAGGGAGGGAGGGGGGGAGAGGGGGGGGAAAGACATACACACCATTCCCTTTGTTAAGCTCACTCCCTTAGCTAGCGCCTTGTTGATTTATCAGAACAAACATACATTGGAATATAGACCAGGTGGGTCCTATCGCTATTTGCTCTCTAAAACAGAGTCTAGATATAATTCCTTTAACACTTTCCTGCTTCCCATTCCAAAAAACCCTATTTTTTTTCTTCATTTTCCACAGGGCTGCCTGAACTTAATCTTGGGGCAAGGTGGAATCAAACCAGAGAAGTAATGCAATATGGATGGGTGACCAACAAACAAATAACCAGCTGACTATCATGGATATTTGCAGGAACTTTCTGCTTTCAACACTGGGACCCTAATCAATTTTCTGGAGCAGCAGTGACGGATAAGTGGTACAAAATAAGGGAGGTCACTCTACTGAGGTCACTCTTCCATCGACATTTTGATATGTGCATTATTGGATAGAAAGCTAGCATCCAAAAGCCTCACCTACATCATTCTGTGTAAGTATTTGGCGGTTAGAACCATCCAGGTTTGCCGTTTCAATAACAGACATTTTGGCATCACACCAGTACAGCTTGTCCTCAGCATAGTCAATAGTTATTCCACTGGGCCAAAGTAAGTCTGAATTTGCTATAATGACACGCTCCGAGCCTTGTAAAGTAGATTTTCCAATATGTGGATTGATCCCTAGGTTTGTCCAAAACAGTTCCCTTTATTGAAGGAAAACAAAATAAGTCATTGCATTTTTTAAAAAATCCTTTCACGTTGCGGAACAAAGAACACAGAAAAATCTATATCTGTCAGAGTGAAATATAAACAATATCCATAGGTAATAATTTTGTGTTTTAAAATCCATCTTTGATCCCTCAACCATGATTAAAATATAGGAGGCAAAAGTCATTGGACAATTACCGGATTTATGACTAGAACAGAAAATGAAATTTATTTAGAGGAAATGCCTCATAGGGATAAGAGAAAGTCAGACATCTAGCTAACTATCTGGAGAAGAGTCAAATAGCATGTGCTCTGTGCATGGCTGTCTGAGAAGAAAGGCAGAAGGAAGTGACCTCCGATTACCAACCTCTTAAACAAAGAGCAGGCAGAGTGATGAACAGACAGAACATAAAATTTGTTGTGTTTAACCATTTAGTTGTGTCCGATTCTTGGTGACTCTACTGGCAAGTGCTCTCCATAATACCCTCCAAGCACAGCTTCTTTCAGTTGTTGGATGTTCAATTTTGTCAGTGGTGGGATTTAGCTGGTTCGCACTGGTTTGGGCAAACCGGTTGTTAAATTACCACCACCACCACCACCACCCCGGCTATCAAAGTGGATCCTGGGCGCAATGGAGAAATGGGCAATGGAGTGGCCAGCGCAAGGGAAGGAGAAGGCTGTTTTCCCTCTTCCTTCTCCCTGCTCCTCCTCCTTCCCTCGTGCCGGCTGCTCTGTTGCCTGTTTCTCCATTGCAGCGCAGCGCCAGGATCCAGTTTGATAGGGGGGAGGGTAATTTAACAACCGGTTCGCCCAGGGTCAGGTTGGGCGACGCCTCCCACGACAGCCAACCTGATGACCCTGGGTGAACCGGTTGTTAAATTATTTGAATTCCACCACTGAATTTTGTACTAGATTTGATGTTATCAAGTCAGCATGTTCTTTGCCTGCCCCTTCTTCTTGTTCCACTAATCATTTCTAGCATCGCTGACTTTTCCAATGAATTTGCATGCATAACATGGCCAAAGTAGATCAGACGTAGTCTTATGATTTTAGCTTCTAGTGATGTGTCTGGTTTTGTACGATTTAACACCTCTCTGTTAGTTACTCTGGCTGTCCATGGTATATGCAGTAATTTTACACCAGTATCACAGTTCAAAGGTGTCAATTCTTCTTCAAGCAGCCATTCTTAGTGTCCATCACTCACACCCATATATCATTATAGGGAAGACTATTGCTCTAACTATTTTTTGTATTTATGAACACAGAATAAATAACTGTTTATCTATATTCTACTTCTGCTTTGTGGTCAGTAGCTCATGAGGTGCTAACGAATTAGAAGACATTGGATCTGCACCTTCAATAACTTTTTTTGGTCTTTTAATTACCCCGTAATCCCTTGCATTGGGGGTTGAGTCGGGGCAACTGAATGGAGCTGAGTGTTTACTGGCCGGATGCCCGTCCTGTCGCCAATGCGGAGTTCACAGCAGCTTTATTCTCATTGTGCCCAGAGAGAGAAATATCTACAGATTTACAGAGATTTACAGATTAATAGAGTTGGAAGGGACCTTGTAGGTCATCTAGTCCAACCCCCCGCTCAAGCAGGAGTCCCTACACCATTTCAGACAAATGGCAGTCCAATCTCCTCTTGAAAGTCTCAAGTGTTGGAGCTCTCACAACCTCCGAAGGCAAAGCTGTTCCACTGGTTGATCGCTCTCAGTGTCAGAAAGTTTCTCCTTATCTCTAGGTTGAATCTCTCCTTGGTCAGTTTCCATCCATTATTCCTTGTCTGGCCTTCTGGTGCCTTGGAAAACAACCTGACCCCCTCCTCTCTGTGGCAGCCCCTCCAATATTGGAACACTGCTATCATGTCTCCCCTGGTCCTTCTCTTCGCTAGACTAGCCATGCCCAGTTCTTGCAACCGCTCTTCGTATGTTATAGTTTCCCTAATCATCCTGGCTGCTCTCCTCTGCACTTTCTCTAGAGTCTCAACGTGTTTTTTGTAGTGTTGTGACCAAAACTGGATGCAGTACTCTATGTGTGGTCTAAC
>QLTV01003663.1:1177138-1187475 GCA_003457575.1 Thermophis baileyi
CGGGAGGAAGCGAACCGGCAGCAAGGTAAGTTAGAACCCACCCCTGGTACACAACATAGTTTTCCAGAGAGTAAAATGAAAGGAGGGGAGAAATACAATAGAGCCTTGCAAGATTATATTGTGTAACCTTAGAATAGAGTTAGTACTTCTGGTTGTGCTTCTTCTCTGGACTCCTTCTCCAATTGCCAGTGAAACAAATGCAGCTGGAGACAAGGACAATTTTCAAAGGAGATACACAAACCTTGTAAAGCAGCAATCCCCAAACTTTTGAGCACCAGTTCTGTAGAAAACAATTTTTCCACGGGGTCCCGTGGTTTCGCATGCTACCTAGATCCTGCACATGCGCAGATGAAGCTTCACTCACTTGTGCAGTCCAGTTCCTAACAAGGGGGTTGGGGACCCTTGTTGTAAAGGACAGGGCTGTTTTAAGATTTTTGAAGAGATGCCTTGTTCACACTAACATATTGTGCAAAACCGCCCTTTCAAATGCTATGCACGCTGCTATTGTGTGCGGTCAAAAAGCATTCTTAGAACTACTGTGCTTAAAAGCTGGTCTTCTGCTTTTCACCATGCTAAATTCCCATTTAATATTTGATTAAGAATAATCAATACAGATAATGTTCCATTGCTGCCATATCAAACATCACAATTTGGCAGCAGTTTTTGTATACTCTCTGGGGAGCTCATGAGGCCTGGAGGCTTAAATTGCACGTCTCTGTACTACATGAAAAAAAGATTAATGCCCTTGTTCATCCAACAGCTTGCCCAGGGGAAATGCCCCTCTATTATTTGTACTGATAATGAAAAGATTCAGAAAACTCAGCTTTTGTCCATCTCACTATGTCCCTAGATAATCATCTACCAAACTATTTCACAACATATCTCAGTAGTGATACAATCTTATATTAGAATCCTGTGGAACAACGGAATCACAATTTAGGGTATGGTGAAAATATATGAAATATCTGGGAAGAGTAAACAGAAACTACAATGCAGGGGCAATATTTTGAGGATAAGCATCCTTTTGTGAATAAGCCAACCACAACTTTGTTTTTTTAATCTTGATTCTTAGAGATGCAGAATTTATCATCGGGCTATAATGGACAAATTCCGTAATCCAAAGCAAGTTTGCCTAACCTTAGCTTGACCAATTTTTAGTAGCAAAAATGTTTGCCAATTTGTATTTCTTATCCCACATAGTCAGTATGAAATTAACTATTTCTACCTGGTATGGAGTCAGGTTAAAGAATAACCTTAGATATCTTCCTACAATGAAGTAACAAGCAAGTACTAGAACGGATAACACCAGATATGTCACTGGAAGACAAAATCACAAAACTGCGTCTCACTTATTTTGGCCATGTCATGTGGGGGAATTCAGTGGCGAAAGCGATTATGTTTGAAAGAAGTAGCGGTAAAAGAAAACCAGGTCACAAAGGACGCAGTGGCTGCACACCATTAAAGCTGACACTAGCCAGAACATAGAACAACTCAAAGACGTAGTGCAAGATCGGAAGATGTGCAGAGACCTTGCCGATAGAATCGCCAAGAGTCGGACATGACTGAATGGATAACATCTCCTTATCATCATTTATTTGCTTTCTGCCAGGACTCAAGGCACCATATGGAAACATCTGCAGGCATAGACTCTAAAACTGGAACAAATTAGGGTTTCCTACAGCTGTTTTCCGGGATCCAGGGTAGATAGTCATTCATTTTAACAGAAAATAATAAAAATCACCTTAAAGGTATACTACATAATTCTGATTAATAGCAATAGCACTTAGACTTATATACCGCTTCATAGTGCTTTACAGCCCTCTCTAAGCGGTTTACAGAGTTAGCATATTGCCCCCAACAATCTGGGTCCTCATTTTACCCACCTCAGAAGTCAGAGACTTAATTTTAGAGTATTAATGTCTTAGAACTAATAGATTCAAGTAAGGGAGCAAGCAAAATCTTTCTTGTGTTATTCGTTGTCTTATTTCCATTCGTAAAACACTCAATAGAAAGATCACTTACAAATTTGTATTAAGACCAACTATATTCTCTTAGTTTTATTTAAGCTGCTGAGAGGCTTAGATACTGATTATAAGAAAGGACTTTAAAACTATATAGACCAGTGATGGGTTCTAAATCCCATCATTACCGGTTTGCGCACGCGCTCATGCACGCAATGCTTCTGCGCATGCGCAGAAGCGTCCGGGGTGGGTGGGCGGAGCCTCCCGCCACCTCCGCTACTGGTTCATAGAACCGTACCATACCGGTAGCAACCCACCACTGATATAGACTATATATATATAGACTATATAGACTAGAGTTGGGAATAACTCGCACATATGTGCGAGAGGAACATTTACCTTTACCTTTAATATATAGTTAAAAAGGAGAACCTATAAGGAACTTATTTTGAATTGGTTTATCTATGTTTACTATTATCTATCTCAGTTGTTGCAGGTTTGCAATTTTAGAATATTTCAGCTTTGGCCTTACTAGATAAAAGCAGTAATTCACTTAGGATGAACAGCCAAAAGTATCCCAAGTTTGATTTATACAGTCTGTATTCTCATCTTCATTCCTCATGGTTTCTCCCCTAGTCATACATGAAAATGAATGAATCTAAGGGTATATTCTTTGCTAATGACCCCTAGGATTTGGCCAAAATTAGAGGTGGGAAGTACTATATTTCTCTCAAATAAGGTAATTAGATGTACCAAATAATTATTTTGACATCCATAAATGGGGAAAAAAAGAGAATTTTTACCTTTGACAGGAAACCAGGGAAAATGAATATGCTTTTATAGAATTAAAATGTATAAAATCATATAGAGAAACTGCGCAGCATAACATTTGCAGTGCTACAGGGTGCTAAGATTATTCTGCTTAAATCACAAGTCGCTTGGCCCAATTTTTCAGAGGAGAAAAGTAGTGATGTTGCAAAATGAAACAAGTTGGCCAGAGTAAGTTTTCTTCTACAGTATATAAACATTTTTGCAATCTTACTTGTGCTAAGACTAACTGTGGGCTTAATTGAGATTTTTACCAGGAAATTGTACTTCCAGTGTTTGTAGACTGCAAAAAAAAAGTGTGTTGTTACCAACTGTTCATCCCTGGTTTAAGGAATTCCATCAGATGAAAGCTCCCTTTGCAATGCAGTCTGTCTACCGATTAGTCGCTCTTACTATTACAAAGTGTCTCTCAGTATTTTATGAAAATCTGCTTTTACACAATTTCCATTCTAGTTCCTCCTCCAAAGCAATAGCAAATCCCTCTGTTGTGTCTTCTGCATGATAGCCTTTCAGATATTGGTCTACTGCTATTATGTCTCCCCTTGAACTTTTTACTCCAGCTTTCTCTGCTGTTCATCAGAATAGAATAGAATAGAATAGAATAGAATAGAATAGAATAGAATAGAATAGAATAGAATAGAATAGAATAGAATAGAATAGAATAGAATAGAATAGAATAGAATAGAATAGAATAGAATAGAATAACAGAGTTGGAAGGGACCTTGGAGGTCTTCTAGTCCAACCCCCTGCTCAGGCAGGAAACCCTATACCATTTCAGACAAATGGTTGTCCAATCTCTTCTTAAAAACTTCCAGTGTTGGAGAATCCACAACTTCTAGAGGCAAGTTGTTCCACTGGTTAATTGTTCTATCTTGATTGCTTTTCTCCTGATGCACTCGTTTGTCAGTCTGTTTTTAAAATATGATGCTTGAAGTTGAACATGGTATTGTACTGTAATGCAGATAAAATTGAAGTTTCTTGTTTCCTGTGATCAATAACTTAATTGTCAAATATCACATGGGGGGTATAAAAGAAATTATTTGGAAAAGTTTGGGGAAAAAATTGTAGGATGCTACCTACCATAGCATGTTTTCTTATCAGACAAGAGAATAAAACCTTTTGGACATGTGCAATAATAGGATCCAGGGATATTCACACAGCCCAAGGTACAGCCATGATTCCATAAGGCACATTCATTGACATCTGATAAATTTAAAAATACATAAACAATTAGGTTATATAAGCTTGTGAGTTCTTAATAGCAGTAAGCTATTATAACAATAATTAATGCAATAGTGTAATTTAGATCTCTTGTGAAACTATGTTACAGAAATATTCTTCAATGTAAAGACAAAAAAAACCCCAGATCAATATATACAGTATATAAATCAATGTATTTGGATAGATTGAAGAAAACTCAGTTTAGTTATTGACATCATATGGAAAGATCAATAACAGCAATTCAGAATGGAAATGCTTTTCTAAGTAAAGTACTGGGCTCTATTTTAGTTTCTGATTTTTGATTATTTATGCCCATTGGCAAAACAAGGTAAGGCTTAGTTAATAATCAGATTTGTGTCAAAGAGATTTCAAATACAGACTTGTATGTTTTCAATTACTCTGTCTTGATTCCAAATAATCAAGAAAATATCAAATGACTGAAACTATTAAAAGCTATCCCAATCCAGAGTAATTACAGGAGACAATATTGTTACATATTACATTGCTTGTAGTATATACTTATTTCTGGATAATCAGTCATGCTACTCCAAGGGAAAAGAGTATACATAGGTCAGGGTTGAACTGTGAAAATTCGATAAACACTCCTTAAGCTCAAGCACGTAGAGAGACTCGACCGTAATTCAAATGGGGAAGTTGTGAGCCTCCTAGAGTCTAGACCAAGCTAGATGCAAAAAAGCTAGGGAATTCCTAGAAGATTGGCATTCAGACAAAGCAGCCATCAATGGACACATAGAAATAAGTCATGTTTACATATCATTCAAAGGCACAAAAAAACTAAGAGGGAAACAAAAAGGCCAGAACATATCCTCTCCAGCAGCCAAAACTCAGACAGAAATTAATTCCAGACAATCTATCTAGCAGAAACAATATAGTAACCAAAGAACTACTGAGGACAAAACTGACAGAGCCAGCTACTGTATATAAACAGGGAGCAAATCCCACACTCATTCACACTGCTGATGTTACCGAGTCAGGTTATAAAATGTCTGCAAGCAAACAGCCAAGCTCAGAAAACACTAAGAACTCCACAATTATGCTACTTTATGCTACAATAACCTTCAGTCATCTGGATAGGATCACAGTGTACCCACAGGGCTGTTCATTCTGCAAATGAATGTTAATCCATTTTATTGCATCCTGCAATAAAGCTTGCAACTATTAACCCAAATCTGAGTCAAGCAAGCATTTAACCATTAAAACTACTTCTGTGCTGTAAGTGAAAACTACTGTAATTTCCTTGTCACAACCATGTTCGATTGTGCATTTTTATGTCTAGCACATCATGGTTTTGCCTCCGCAGAGCATAGAGTTTACATGATTTTATCCTGAAATTTCCCTTGCTGTAAGGCCTCATTGTAAATCTAATTTGGACAGTTAATTAGTCTGGTTGGATAAACTGAATAAGGCAGATGCAAAGACTAAAGAGTTCATCTGGACAGGGAAACTTAAGCTCCTTATGAAGCTGCTTTATAAAGAGGCATTTAGAAGGAGAGAAAAGAAGAAAACAAAAGAAGCTTGAGACCAGGACAACATGACCTTCATATTTCTCTTTTTCAGTCAGCTTTGCTGGAAAGAGAATGAATGGATTGCAGTCAACAAATAGTATGCTTTAAAAGCTAATGCATTATCAAGGAAAAAATACTTACAGAAAACGATTACATCTCATCATTATATGATATTGTACAATATATGTGGGATTCAAGAAAAGAGTTGGGAAAACAGATAAAGAGGTCAGCTGAGTCACGGTTAGGGGAAAATTGGAAATTGGGAAATAACTCAGCACTAACTAACATGGAAATGGGGATCCCAATTGGGGATGTGGCCCTTTGGATGTAGCTAACGGAGTAGATAACACCCAACTTCCTTCCTGCTCCATCTCTCTCCATCCTGGTTAATTATTATTTTGTTCAATTATTATTTTAATTGAATTTTATATTTATGATCTTTTTTTAATTGAATGTCTGTAAAGCTGCCTAGAGTTGTCTTTGGGGAGATGGTGGGAAGGAAGGAAGGAAGGAAGGAAGGAAGGAAGGAGAAAGAAGGAGAGAGAAAGAAAGAGAAAGAAAGGAAGGAACAAAATTTGAGGGACAAACTGAGATATACTAGAACTAATCTGGTTCAAATTTTATAAACCTGAGTCTTAAATTTCTATTAGCATCTAAGGAGAAAATGTCAAAGCAAGCATGTGCACATATCAGGGAAATAACATTTATACAGCTTTTAGTCAGAGAGATGTACATTACTTACTCAGGAGCCCTGCCTCTTCACTGCTTGCCTCTGTATTATTTCAGTAGCAGTTGTCTACCCCTGGCCCACACATAGGAAATGTACATTGAAATACTTCTTTTTATTAACAAGCCCCAGCTGAAGTAAGATTAAGCTGCGAGTTACTTGACTTCTAAGCTTAAATCATGGCTTGCATTAGCCTCCAGAACAGATTAACTCATCACCCAATGCCAGTGCTCTTCTTTACATCTACCCATAGTGAACATTTTTCAGCCCATCCCATCTGACAGGCTGTGTTTTGAAAAAAGCTGAGAGAATCCTGTAGATCAGGGGTGTCAAACTCAAGGCCTGCGGGCTGGATCCGGCCCACGGGGTGCTTAGATCTGGCTCGCAGGGCTGCCCTGGAAACAGTGAAGGACTGGCCTGCGGTGCCTCTGCCAGTGAAAATGGAGCTTGGGAGGGCCGCTTGCGGCCCTTCTGAGCTCCATTTTCGCTGGCAGAGGGTTGCAGGAGGCCGTCGCAGCCAAAAACAGAGCTTGGGAGCCCATTTTCACTGGCAGGGAACTTGGGCCGCCACAGGCACCCCCCAACATGAATGATGTCAAGCTGTCCACACCCACCCTGGCCATGCCCACCCCGGCCCCCTGAAGTCAAACACAACCCTGATGCGGTCCTCAATGAAATCGAGTTTGACACCCCTCCTGTAGATACTGCCTTTAAACTCCTGGAGAAAATGTGGGATATAAATCTAAAAAAGAAATAAAAATCTACTCATTTGTTACTTACAAGTAAAGATTAAACAAGGCTACCCATAATATCTTAAAGTTCTTTGCATTTGTCTAAACAAACCCTGTGATTTTCCCATGTATAGATCTTCTATATGTGATAGCATTGGATGCCAGATTAAGTTATCTATTGAAATAGGTTCTACATGGACTACCCTTGAAAAGTAAGCAATTTGAATTTAAAAGGTCCAAAATAAGGAGGCCATCTGATGCCAGTGGTGAAAACACTACATTGCCAATACTGGGAAAAATTTATATTCTTAATACCCAGCTTTAAATCTATAAAGGTTAGATGATTTAAATGATGGCTTCTCAGCTTATAAATTTGTCAAGTTGTTAAGATTTATTGGTGTCAAGCCCCAAATCAAGAATGATATGGAGAAATTATTCCAAGCTGAATTCTTTATTATTTCCACAGCTATAGGAAAAATCTTGCCAGATTGAGCACTCTACTATCTGCATCTGCAATATACTTTGTGAACTATTGGGGAGGGGCTGTTTCACCCTCTTTTTTCCACACATGATATCTCAACTAAATTGCTCCTTATTTCTCTGGAATGTGCCCCCTCCATCCTGGGGACCCACTTCTTACAAACATTTCATCACAGCAGGAGAGTCCTTTCTGGAGATGGCCCTGCTATCACAGGGCCATCTCCTCCAGCATTACTCCCTGAATGGACATACATTCAGAGCTTAGCACTTCACCCCCCATCTCTTTTTATTTTCATATTTATTAACTTACTATTCAATATAAATGTCTTTCTAATGTTTTACAGTGGTACCTTGGTACTTGGCATTAATTTTTTCTGGAGGTACGACGGGTACTAAAAAGGACAACTTCCAAACAAACCATGTGAATTACCACGCAACCCTTTGTTTCGGCTGGGAAGAAATTTCTGTCTGTCCTTTTTCCTATGTCAGTGACCTTTCCAGTAGGGCTGATTTCGTCTGTTCCCCACAGCCATCCCTCTCTTCCTATAGTAGTGTGTTGAGTACTAAACAAAGGCCAAGTACTGGGACAACATTTTCACGTCAAAATGTGGCGAGAACCAAATTCGGCAAGTTTTGAAACAGTTCAGTACCGAGGTACCACTGTATATTCTTCTTGTTTTGAAATTTTGTTACACAAAAATAAGCAATAATTATGTTTTCTATAAGAAGCATTTTTAGGCTGCATTATGTAGCAAACATTTTCCTTATTGGGATAAGTAAAGTTACCAAGTCCTTTAGAATCCATCCTTTTGCCGATCTGTTTTAAGGGGTGCACCACCAATATCTCGGTAGGTTGAGGAAATGGTTGTTTCAGGTTAATTACAACAATATCCTTTCCGGTGTATTTATTGGCTCTCCGAATAGTTCCGGTCCTTGAGTCCGAATAGTATATATGGTCACCAAAGATAAATATGTCATAAGCTTTACTTCTGCAGTGAAGTAAAACAAGTAGTGGCATCAGTTTATTGAAGTTGCTCATGCTCAAGATAAGGAAAATACATTATCAGTATAGCAAGGTAGTTTAGCATCTTAGAAATATTTGTATAATATTTAATTGGAATCAGTGGGATTTTACAACTAACCTTTTCCATTTAATTCAAAGTAGCAAAAATGAAGCTAACTTTCTCATATTTAGAAATAGGACTTTTATTTAACTTCGGATAATTTAAACTTTTGGCAAAGAACTTTTTTTTTCTCCTTCTGATTTTACATAATACTTTAATTTGGCCCTCTTTGGAGGACATACAATAAATGTGTCACATAAACAATTAAACAATTACTTATCCACTTAAATAGCACCTCAGTAGAGGTCTACACCCACAGACAGAGGGGCTACAGCTAATGGGTGCAATTTTTTTAAAATGCCATTTTATATCCATAAACATACCGTCCCATTTGTCTGTATAGCTTAATAAAATGCCCATTGTAGTCACAGGTTCCAAAATATGAAATTTCATTAATGGTGTCATGCTGTATCCAGAACAGCTTCACATTGATAAAGTCCAAGGAAATGGTTTTGATTTTTTCTGTGCTCCTTAGAACTCTCCGTATTTTATTTCCATCCAGATCTGCTCGATAGATGCTATCAAAAATCCCTTCAGTAGACCAAAATAAAAACCTGCCAATAAGAACGGTTATCATTATCATTATTTCAAAAATTATCAAAGCAGTTGTAAAGGTCATAAATTATTTTATTTGTTATCTAGTATTCTTTATTTTGTTTTCATCCAGTGCTTAATTATTAAAAATACTTATGCATCATTTCTTATTATCAACATACAAGTGGTTTACAACACCTGCAATATGCAGAAATGTATCTGTGCATGCAGAAACAGATAGAAAAGCAAATTGTCATTTGATTAGACCAGGCATTTACTTACTAAATTGAACATATAAGGGAAGATAGGAAATATTGGGTTCATTTCCCCATTACATTTTCTCCAATCCATTACTGCATACCATTTAACTTTGAGTTTTGCTTCTGCGGTAACTAAATGTGGAAATACCTTTGACTTGGGTCAACTTCTATACTTGTAGGATTGTGATTGTTCTTTATAAGTAATCGAGAATTGTTTCCATCCAAGCTGATTACTTCAATAGCTCCTTGGGAGTGAGCCAAATAAATGCCTCGATTTATCCAATCTATTGCAAATCCAGTGACATCCTTTTTTATGGAGCAGATGGTCTATTACATAAGCACATTCACACACAAAATTGAAATGGTTATACTAAAATGCCACCAATCCTTTTTTGATTACTATTAAGCAGGGGTGGGTTCCAATTTTTTTTACTACCACTGTGGGCGTGGCTTAATTTTGTGGGAGTGGCTTGATGGCGATGTGACCGGGTGGGAGTGGCTTGATGGCCATGTGACCAGGTGGGAGTGGCTTGACGGCCATGTGACTGGGTGGGAGTGGCTTGATGGCCATGTGACTGGGTGGGAGTGGCTTGGCGGTCGTTTGACCGGGTGGGAGTGGCCAACTTGTAAAATGCGGTGAAAAAGTGACTTATGACCATTTTTCACACTTAACGACCGACGGTCGTTAAGTGTAAAAAATTGTCATAAGTCACTTTTTTCACTGAAATTGTAACTTTGAACAGTCACTAAACTGTTCAAAGTTACAATGGCAGTGAAAAAAGTGACTTATGACCATTTTTGACCAACGGTCGTTAAGTGTGAAAAATGGTCATATGTCACTTTTTTCATTGACATTGTAACTTTGAACAGTCACGAAATGACTAGTTGTAAGTCAAGGAAAAACCTGCACTTAAAAGCCACACACAGATGAACATATGAAAGCAG
>QLTV01003663.1:1204010-1219010 GCA_003457575.1 Thermophis baileyi
TTTTTTCCTAAAAACAACGAAATACCCTAAAAAAAACTAACAATAAAATATCCTTTTAAAAAAACCATTAAAAGCATAAAGAAAAAAAAAACCAGCCACTTAGTAGCAGGCAGAATCGACTGTTCTCCAGCCACAGCTGCTGTGGCTTAGAGGTAGAACTTTTGCCTCACAATCAGGAGGTTGTGAGTTCGATCCTAGGTAGAGGTCCGTTGGGCTTCAATTTGAAAAAAAATAAAAATAAAACAAATAAAGCCAAAAAAAGATGGCGACCGCATGCACAGTGCTGGAAGTCACCTTCTGAGCATGCTCAGAAAAAAATAAAAATAAAACAAATAAAGCCAAAAAAAGATGGTGACCACATGCACAGTGCTGGAAGTCACCTTCTGAGCATGCTCAGAAAAAAAATAAAAATAAAATAAATAAAGCCAAAAAAAGATGGTGACTGCATGCACAGTGCTGGAAGTCACCTTCTGAGCATGCTCAGAAAAAAAAAATCGGAAAAAATTTAAAAAAAAGATGGCAGCCCCCATGGACCAGTAACCACCGATCCAGTTCGGATGATGTCACTAGCGGGTCGCTACCGGCTCCGGCGAACCGGTCCGAACTGGTAGGAACCCACCCCTGGCGTGGCCAGCGTGTGATGCATCCAACCCTGTGGGCCGGGAGTTTGACAGCCGTCTTACACGATGAGAAGGACAATAGGAATAGGACAATGGCACCATCCCTACAACGGAGGCACATTCTGTACAGGTAGACCACAACTGAACCCAACATTTATGTTGCTAAGTGAGAAATTTGTTAAGTGAGTTTTGCCTCATTTTACGACTTTTCTTATCACATTTGTTAATTGAATCATTGCCGTTCTTAAATCAGTAACACGGTTGTTGAGTGAATCTGGTTTCCTAATTGACTTTGCTTGTCAGAAGGTCGCAAAAAGGGATCACATGACTCTGGGATACTGCAACCGTCATAAAGGTGAGTCAGTTAAGCATCCGAATGTAAATCACATGACCATGAGGATGCTGCAACAGTCATAAGTGTGAAAAATGGTCATGTCACTTTTTTTAGTGCCATTGTAACTTTGAACAGTCACTAAATGAACTGTTGTATGTACTGTATCAGTTGTCTTGTACTCCATCAATTTGCCATCTGCCCTTAAATACAATGGAGGAAACATTATCATAGGCTGTTTGGCTTGTTAGAAACCTATTGTTCACTATAAAACAGGAGTAAATAGATCTCCATGCCATCAAGATATAATATGCAGTGAATAATACCATAAATGTCAAAATAGTTTGACCCAACAAAACCTCTTGAGGCAGCCATGCCATACCCCAGAGAACCAAATTACAACATGAAAACCATAACCCCAAAGTTGGCATTCTTATTTTTACAGAGTCCAAAAAACATCTACAGCTGTTGTTTCTCTTGCTGGCTACAGATAAGAAAGTGCACAACTGGGAAGGGAACCAAAACGTAAAAATAAAAACATGGTTTCAAAAATTAGAAATATTGGGGTGATTTTGAAATTTATTGATATATTCTGTCTGATTTACATAGCTGTCCAATTTTTGAAGGTGGCGTACATCAATATATCAAAACCCCAAAACAACATGATAAATAAAATATCCATACATCAACCATCAAAACACCCTAAATTCATAAAGCAGGACATAAACACCAAACAGCTGGAGGTCACCAATCTCTCAGAAAACACCATTCTTGCCTGGTGCCTGGGGTGGGATAATGGGAAATAATGAAGCTTTTAACACATTCCTCAAAGCTACCAGACTCAGGGCCATCCAGATCGTATGGGAGAAACTGTTCCAAAGATTATATACTCTGAGTACATCAGAAATAAAAGGTATTAAGTCTTCTACTGAGCTCCAAAAAGCTAACTTAATATTTTTCTTATTAAAAGACAAGCAACTTAATACACTCTTAGGAAAAACCAGAATATGGTATTTCTGTAATTTTAGCTTTGTTTTAAGTGATTGAATTCTTCTTTAGTATTCTACTTCTTTCACCCTATGTTATTTCAGTTTTCATTACTTTCTGAAATTCCAAATCTGTAACCTTCATAATGTAAACATGTAGACTTCCGGTTTCTCCTTCGGCGACATCGGAAGCTGGGATCACAAGCTCCGCGGCCGGCTCCGAACACTCCACGCCCGAGGGTCCGAATTCGGACCTAAGCTCCCCCGGAGAGGGGTCGAAGTGAAAGGGGACTGCCAGGAGGGTAGAGGGGAGCTGCATCTTCCCTCCCTGAGCTGGAAAGCTGCTAGCCGGCAGCGTGGAACCGTGGCAGCAAACATGGCTGCCACAAAGCTGAAGGAGGACCAGAAACACTAAGACTGAGCAGGAGGAAAAAGTGAGTGATTTGCGATCTGGGCTAAAAAGGATTGTTTGCTTTTCAAAATAGCCCCAAAAACACGAGGGGGAGAAATAAGGAAGTTAAAGATTAGCGGTGGGACAAGCATATTAAAATCGTGAAGAAAACGTTTGGGAATTAGGAGAAAAACAAAAAGTTTTGTTGGAAGCTTTAAAGGAAGCTGTGGTTCTGGAAAGATACTTTATTTTAAAGAAAAAACATTGATATTTGATTTGGAAGTTGTCTCTATCTTACCATAAATTGACTATTGTGTACACTGGATTTATAACAAAATTGAGAGCGCAGAATAACAAAGAGGAATAATATTGACTTGAAGCAGGAGCGCCATTTTAAAGAAAGAAAGGGTGTGACCCTCGGAACTTTTGTTTTTGTTGGAAAAATAAAGCGGAGGAACCAAAAGAAGGAAAGAGGAACCAAAAGAAGGAAAGAGGTGGTAAAGCCTCCAGTTTTTCCTTTGAAATTTGGTTGGATTGTAAAAATGATACTAAGTGGAAATAAAGATATGGAATGCATACACCAGGATATTAAGGATATTATAAACGAGCAGCGTATGGGAATGAAAGAAATACTTCAAGACATCCACTGCATAGAACTAAAACTGGAGAATATAATGCAAAAAATAACAAGTGCAGATCAGACAAATGAGGAAAATATGGAGGACTTTGGAAGAGTGAAAGAAAGAGAGGAACTGGAAAACATAAATAAAATACAATTAGTATATTAGAATTAAATAATTATGAATAAATTGTTTATTGTGATAAGGGAAAAAAAGTAGTATCTTTGAATATAAACTATGATGATAGAAGAGATATAATGTGAAAAAATAATTTCTATAAAATATATGTATGAATAACAGATAGAAATGAAGTTATAAAATAACATAAGAAAATATGAGGATTGAAAGTATGTAAGTTTGAAATATGTTTTGTATAAAAATTAATTCTGAATGATTGTTAGAAATGTGATGAAGTGATAGAATTAACTGTTAAGAAGATAAAAGTATCTTGTATTAAAAAATAAGAATGATGTGGAAAAGAGGAAAAAGAAGCTAAAAACTGACTTTTGATTATTGTTTAGGAAATATATTAATACTAGAAAGATATAAGGTGGGAAAAGAACAGGAAAAGACAAGATGTTTGATTGATGGAATGAAAGGAGAAGAAAAGGGGGGGGGGAAGAGAATTAAAATAGAGATAAAATAAGAGGGGGAAAAGACTAAAGATGGGTATTAGGAGGAAAAGAAATGAGAGATGTATTGAAAATGAAATGATAATGAATTGTAATTATTTTTAAAAATATTGTTAAGACTATTGTATGGATGTATGAAACTCAGAAAGCAAATGCTCACGGCATGAGATGTTGAAAGACCAAAAATAAATAAAACTTATGGGGGGGGGAAATGTAAACATGTATAAATTTGGCCATTGACCATAAGAAGGTAAAGGTTTCCCCTGTCCAGTCATTTCCGACTCTAGGAGGGCAGTGCTCATCTCCATTTTTTAGCTGAGGAAGCCAGCGTGGTCCACATAGACATTTCTATGATCATGTAGCCAGCGTGACCATAAGCCGATGCACATGGAACACTGTTACCTTCACAGCAAAGTGGTACCTCTTTATCTACTTGCCTTTGCATGCTTTCAAACTGCTAGCTGGGCAGGAGCTGGGACAAGTAACGAGAGCTCGTCCCATCATGCAGCACTCAGGTCTTGAACCAGACTGTCAGCTTTCCAGCTAACAAACTCAGCTTCTTTAACCGCTGAGCCCCCACAGCCTCTTGACCATAATAAAGGCTGATAATGTTACTAGTTATTTAAAAAAGGATTAATCATTTCATTCACATTCTTCAAGAACTGATGCATTAACCACTATTATCTAGAATTACCTAGAATAAGGTACTTAGAATGGCTAAAATGAAAATATTATAATCAACAGCAATATATCATTGAATACCAGATAGATACTAAGGCAAATACTGGAGGAGAACCATTGTACTGTGGCCTAGATTCTTTGAAAAAAGATACAACTTGCTTTAATCTTTCAAACTCTCCTTTTATCATTCTTAATATTCTTTTCTAATCTTAATGGATAAGTCCAAAATATGTTCTTCTAGCTTACCTATACAGTATATAGAGTAGAGTAGAGTAGAGTAGAGTAGAGTAGAATAGCGTAGCGTAGCGTAGCGTAGCGTAGCGTAGCGTAGCATAGCATAGCATAGCATAGCATAGCATAGCATAGCATAGCATAGCATAGAATAGAATAGAATAGAATAGAATAGAATAGAATAGAATAGAATAGAATAGAATAGAATAGAATAGCAAAGTTGGAAGGGACCTTGGAGGTCTTCTAGTCCAACCCCCTGCTTAGGCAGGAAACCCTATACCATTTCAGTATATAATGTTAGTTCTTTTGTTGCAACTCTTACTTATGCATATTCATCATTAGCTTAAACTCATTACATGGGTTGAGGAAATGCATTCCTCACATGATTCTTCTGAAAAATCTATCATATAGAATTACAAAGCAGGTCCAAGTTATCAAATAAGTGATTTGAGTGGAATTTGGGTGTGATTTATTCCAGGTGTAGCTACTGACTTACTTTGGTTAGCTGCATATATACTGTATATATATAGCTTAGTGCTGATAAACTGCATTACACCTTGACATTATAAATATTTATGTGCATTCCCCAAATTGAATCTCATATTTTTAATCATACAAGCTCTTGACCACAATACAAAATGAAACTAATTCATCAGCCTAATTGAAATGGCTTATTCTGGGTTGTGCCCCATTGTGTCTTTCCACTCATGCATAACTCAGGAGTTTGAGTTTAATTAAACAAAATATTGATAAGTACTTTGCACTGAACTGCAGCAGTATATAATTGACAGAAACGTGGAGAGCATCATGGAAGGAGAAATATGTGTTTTACATAAATCTTTTTTTAAACAATGAAGTATTAATCAAGAAGAAACTATACATTGGTAAATGCTTCGGGAATAATCAAGTGTCAATAAATGTTTTTGTAAAAACATTTTCCCTTCCTCACCACATAAGAGTTTAATTTCTATCATTTACAGTATTTGTCATCCATGATTTGTGACTGGCATTGATCCAGTATTGGGTCTCAGCTTCTTTTGCTTCTATCTAAATTGAAGGTCCTAGGTCAGAGTACTTCTGCTGACTCTGGGTTCTGTAGATTATCTAATCTACAGAACCCAGAGTTAGTAGAAGTACTCTGACCTAGAACCTTCACTTTTGAAGGTCATCTGCGAATCCATACTTGACCTGGAACAAAGTAGTTGTCTTTCAGACTCATCAGTGTTTCGGTGAGTCCAGATCTCCACATTTGCTCCCATGGATTGTGGTCTAAAAGAAAGAGTTTCAAATTTGATATAAGTCTCTTTTGCAAGTTCATCTTCCTTGATCAGTTTTGGTTTCCTGTGAAGCATTACAACTTTATACAGTAAGAAAAAAATGAGTGGTATCGCTATTGCACAGGCTACCCCACTAGCTACTAGCAAAATGGAAATAGGAGATTTGTCTTCCATATTAATTCCATCCGTGGAGAAAATGATGCATTGGTCTTTGGTGGGAAGCATCTCTTTGGGGCAGACGCAGGCCATATACTTTGTGCTAGGCTCCAAACCATCTATTGTCACTTTGTTTTTTGTGGGATCTGGATTTAGTGACACCATCTCTTTTTCTCCATACTTGGAATACAGCACAGTCAAAGCAGAGCTATTAGAGACATCAGTGTTTTTCCACATTAAGGTCACTCTTTCACTGGTTTCAGGAATTACTCTTAGATTTTTCAGAGTAACATTTTGTTCATCTGCTGACTCTACACTGAGTGATGTATCCAATTGCTTTTTCCTTCCATTAACAATTGTGTTCCCGTTCTTTTTGTCATCAGGCATGGGCTCAGGTTGTTTTGTGTCAGTTTCTCTTTTAGTTGTGGATTTTTCAGTGGTGGCCATAGTTGTAGATGGAGAGGTGGTTGTGGACGCTATTGTATAAGAAGAAAGCGTCAGGTTGAAAAATTCTGGTTTGACATCTTCTTGGGTAGTATTTGCTTGCTCTGTTCCTGTCTTCTTGCCATACTTTGGGGAAGGTTCCGTTGTGGTAACAACACCAATAACAGTGAGAGTAACAAAAGCTTCTGACATTCCAGCGAAATTTTTGGCCTTGCATCTGTAGTCTCCTGCATCTTTGTAGGAAATGGCTGTCAGACTAATAATGGACCATCTTTCACCTTCTCCTGGACTTTCTTGAATAACTGGGAAAGAAAGAAATACAATATAAATGGCAGTCAAATATATATTATTTATAAATGAATGAATTGGAATACAAAGAAGCTACAGCAGTGGTTCTCAACCTTTCTAATGCCGCGACCCCCCCGCCGCCGCCGCCCATGATAGCGTGGAAGCAGGAGACTTCACCCAGACGCCGCCATTCGGGTTCTTTTACCCTCTGCGCATGCGCAAAGCATTCTGCGCATGGCGGCGTCCAGGCTACCAGCTGTCTGGCGACCCGCAGCACGGCCGAACCGGGACCTTTTTACCCCTGCAGTGACGGCGACCCCTGTGAAATGGTCGTTCGACCCCCAAAGGGGTCGCGACCCACAGGTTGAGAACCGCTGAGCTACAGCATTAGGAGGCTAGGTGACAAAGATTTCAAATGAGAAGCATTATTTTTAATTTGACTACAACGATTAGACACACAATCTGTTAAATAAACCATTTTAAACAGTCTTACATTTACCTGGCACAATTAAATTGGCATGTTTTAGAAAAAGCACCTCTCATTTTCTCTCCAAGATAGCAGTGCTTCTTCTCTGATATTGCTGACTTTTCAAGATTTTTTTTTTTAATCTTGCCTTTTAAAAATATAATTCAGGGCAGCAGTCATATCTATTTCTCCTATTTAACTACTTTCCCCACAACAAGAAGTCTGTCAGGTCTGTCAGTGACGATAATTAGTCCAAGGTCACCTAATTGGCTTTCATGCCTAAAGGAAGCCTAGAACACACAGCAGATGGGAGCAAATGATATATTGTGGTTTTTTTTAATTAGAATTTAGAGATACAGCTTAGCAAAGAAGATACCCACTTGGAAATAAAGAATTCTCAACTCAGGAACTAAAACTGAAGTTAGATCCTTCTATTAAAAAATATCTTCTGGTTATCAGATGTTTTTATAATTTATAAAATTATACTTTATAAGGTATAATTTATGGAGATGGATGGTGAATAATTATTCCATTCGTACCTACTGTTAGCAAGTCAAACAACTTTCCTCAGTTTTTGCCAAAAATGCACAGCTCTATCAGTGCACCCCGATGTATCCCCTGTCCTGCACCTGGCAGTGCACCTCAGAATCAAAGCCCAAGGTTGTATAGAACTCCCAAGTAATCAACTAGAGCAGGGGTCCCCAAACTTGGCACCTTTAAGACTTGTGGACTTCAACTCCCAGAATTCTCCAGCCAGCATAGCTGAGTTGAAGTCCACAAGTCTTAAAGTTGCCAAGTTTGAAGACCTCTGAACTAGAGGGCAGTGAATGATAGGACCCCTCTCTTTCTTTTGTTTGCTTTATTTCTTTTATGTTGCTCATAAAAATAGGTTTCCCTCCCATTCATTGCAAATCATCATTTTCAGATCTAGCATGCCATGCATTAAGTTCAGACTTCATTTGGAAAAGAGCACTGTAAAACGAGAAGGAGGTTACTTTTTTCTTTTTCTTTCCAAGATGGAGATAAAACCCAAAAAAGCTATTATACTCCTCTTTGAACATGAAAACCAATTTTAGATTTTTTTGTGAAATGTGATGTTATGTTGCAAGATTAAAGTAGAAGAAAAGATAATAACAGTATATACTTAGGGATGTGTATCAGTCCAGATCCAGTCCAGCATTCCTATAAATTATTTCTTTAAAAATACAGCATCTTCTATAGTTGTCCTTAGCATATCATTCTATACAGGATCTTCTCTACATGTATACATTTGGGAATGTAATTTCCACAAATATAGACAGATATTTGCATATTTTTAAGAAGACAAATGTTTTGTGGCAGGGAGTTTGAATGTCATACCCATCTGTGCCATGACAGATTTCATTTTCCCATCATGCCATGGTACTTGATAAGATCTATGTATGTCTCTATCTTTATCTCTATATAGATAAAGAGAGAAGGGAGTGTTCTTTTATATCTCTAGAAGTAGAAAACATTTATTGCCAAAAATCAGTTTTATAAAGCAAATTGATAGAGCTGCAATTCAGCAGTGCAGATGGTACTCAGTGGTGGTTTGCTCCCGGTTCAGCCCGGTTCTTAGAACCGGTAGCGGCGGCGGCGGGAGGCTCCGCCCACCTGCCCGGGATGCTTCTGTGCATGCTGAAGCAAGCGCACGCGCGAACCGGTAATAAAGGGTTTTAGAACCCACTACTGATGGTACTACATAATTGAATTTTGAAAATGTAAATATATTGAAGAAAGAGATCAAAAATCAAAATCCTGATAGAGCCCATGAGAAGAGGTCTAAGAGAATAACATCCAATCTTTAGGACCTTCTTGTTAAGAACAAGCAGGACTGCCACACGATACAATGAGTTCTTCAACTAGAAGACTTCAAGGGTCTATCAGAGATACTCCAGTGGATTCTTCCTTGAGCTGGAGTTGGACTACATTATTTCTATGCTTTCTTCCAGCTCTATGATTCTAGGGATGATCAAAAGCCTTCTCACAAACATTCAATTCATTCTTGCTGCATTGACTGGGTTTAGTTTATTGGGTTTAGTTTATTGATTAGCCCATAGGCCATATCAAAGTGAAGAGTTCCAAACACAGTACTTGAGCAAAATGGTTCAGTTGAGATCGGCATATGTGGGACTGATTGGGGTAGATTATAGGGGTGATACTGAAATGTAATTTTATTTTATTTACCTATATATTAAATTATTGTATTTTATTCCAATTTCATTTTAAATTGTATTATATTCCAATTTCATTTCCAATTGTATTTTATTCCAATCTCATTTTAAATTGTTTTTATCAGATTTTAGTAATAATTTGTGTTTGGAACTCTGCACTTTGATATGGCTTATGGGCTAATCAATAAACTAAATCCATATAATTTGCATTGACTGAAAAATGTTAGGATCAATAGAGAACATTTACACTTTCCAATTTCTTGGCAAATAAGACCTAACTCCTATTTAGCTCAAGGTTGAACACAATTAATCTCACAAACCAATTCAAACATATAAGGTGCAGTTCAATCAAAGTTATGGTGATGTAAAGTCTGGCAAATTGGCCAATACTGCAACTCAGGTTCATGGGTGGCTGTGGAATAAAGGATGGTTGTACATTCTTATAAATTATATACATTTCTATTTTTATTTATGCTGCAGGACATTCAACGCTACTATTCTAATTTTTTTTAATTACATCCTTGACAAAATTTCATATAGAAAATTATGTGGTTTGAAAATACATTCCCACTTGGCTTCTAGATTTTCATCAGAATATCATGGAGACTTCTTTTCAAATGTTTTTTACTCAAGTGAAAAGAAACTATTTGTTTTCTAAGGGTTTTTCGATTTCTAAAACTCAGTACAGTATATTGATTAAATATATATTTTTATTTCTATGAGTAAATTTAAAGCAGCAGTCTTTTTTTTCATTTCAATTCATAAGCAGAAAACTGAACTTGTACCTCTCAAACATTAAAGAATCACTTTAGCACATCTTTAGCAGGTAGACTTTTAAACATACTGTACCTGTATAGTTCACTGGTCTATTGTTTGATTTAAGCCAGGTGAGTTGTGGCGTGGGATATCCAGTTGCATCACAGCGTAAAAGCACGTTGCTTCCTAGAGGTGACGTAATCTTTGTAGCTGAAGTCATTACTGATGGCTTCAAACACTGTTCCAATTCTGCTCTTTGAAACAAGATCCCAGCCAAGCTGTCAGGTCCATTGCAAGCCACAAAAGGGTCCAGGAGTATAAGAGCACTATCCCGAGTTTTGGAAAATTCAATCAGCTTGGAAATACGACAATCACAATACCATGGATTGTCCTGCAGACCTTAACAGGGAAAAATGTCAGCAAATGTACACTTAGATTAGCATAGTATAAGAGAGTTGGATTTCCCTTCTCAGTTTCCAGCTTAAGGTAAATGATTTGTCAAACTATAGTACCAAAGTAGTACATCTATTTCCCTCTGATAAATCTAATGTTAGAATATTTATTCAAGATTTATGCAACTTAAATTGCAAGCAGCCAGCCTTTTCTGTTGTGATCGTTGAAACATTTTGAGGAGCTAAGAAAGAAAATTCTAGCTTATTATTTTTTCAACATAAACAGCACCCTGTCCTGAACTTTTTGTTGTTGTTGTTACCTATGATGCCTGTGAAAGTCTTTCCCAAAAATGTGTGTGTGTGTATAGAAGATAGATAGATGGATGGATAGATAGATAGATAGATAGATAGATAGATAGATGATAGATATANTTTATTTATTTATGATTCTAAATGTGTCTCTCTCTCTATCTCTCACACACACACACACACACACACATATATGAGTGATAAGCAAGAAATATTAAGATTATGATATTCAACTGTTTTTTAAAAACAAAACTAGAAAAACATGCTTCTACAATTACAAAATTAATCTTATAGAGGTGCTCTACTACAAGCAAAGATTGTGAAAATGGAATAATGCATGGCTGTATTGACAGCAGGCATGAAAATGGAAATTTTATATTAGGAGATGTTGTCAATCACTGTGTTTCAAATTAATTTTTAATTTTAAAAATTAAAAATGTATTCAGTCTATGGTGGAATAAATGTTCTTCCTACCCTAGTTGAATTAAGCAGTAATTCCTTACCAGCTGTTAAGGATAACATATCTATAGCACATGTCTACTGAGAAGACTAGTCCAGTCTTGAATATACCAATTCAGCACATTAAATTCTGCTCCACTAGGAAATGTGGCAGACTGCACTTAACTTGCTGAAGCTTTCAACAAACCAATGTGCTGATCAAAATGGGTTAACTAATTTTGTTACTGAATGTCTACAGAACAATGAAATGCCAAACTCAGTTGTAACAATTGCACATCCAGGCCATCAACAGAACGATTTTTCAGTATGAGAACAATAGTTGGTCAGCTACTGTGAAGCTGATTGATTACAGTATTTGAGTTCATACTATGGACTAATTCTGAATTCTCTCAGAAGACACAATTCAAAGAAAGAAATCAAATTGTTCATGCTTACCTAATATGACCCTGAGCACCAGGGAATCTGTATTTCTTGGTACTTTTGTTTCAGAAAAAGGAAGCCAGACATCCATGAGGTCTGAGGGCAAGGACGTTAGTTTGTTACTAGATATATCTAAATAAGTGAGATTTCTCAGGTATTTGCCAGCCTCAACTGGAATACTGGTCATTTTGTTATTGTGTAAATCCAGAGTTCGTAGATTGGGCATCTCAGTCAATGACTCCCAAGGGAAACGCAACAACAAGTTGCCATCCAGACGCAATTCATGTAGCTGCTTTAAGTTATAAAAGCTTCTGCTATCAATGTTGGTGATAGAATTGTAAGTAAGCCACAGATATTTGAGGTCCACCAGGTAATAAAAAGCATCTGCCGGAACTTTTCTTATGACTGTCTTTTCTACCCGGAGTTTTACAGAGTCCACAGGAATATTGAGAGGGATTTCAAACATATCAGGATCATTACAAAGCACAGATCTAATAAAAAACAAAGAGAAGCTGCTATAGGTTTTCATAATGTATTTAAAAAAATAAACTGACGTCCTACAGACAAATCAATCCAGCTGTGTTCACTATGGCTCTTTTGGATACATCTTCTTTCAAATAATGAGGAATGGTGGGAAAGCCAAAGAAGTTATATATAGTCCCGGAAAGCAACTGATTTGTCTACTGAATTTTGTTCTGTAACACGATAATTTTAAAAGTGCCTTTCAGTAGCAGGAATAAAGTATCATCCACATCAAACACCTTTCATGCATCCGTATATAATTTATCTGAAATGTATGGTTAATAGCTGGGGCCTTAAATTATTAAGAAAATAAATGCACATGTAAGAATTGTACCACTTCAGGATTAAGCATAGTGAAATAAGATATGACAGCCTGAACATAGAAGTGACAGAATAAAGGACAATCCCCAAATTAAAGTGGGCTTAAAATATACTTCACGCAGATATTATTATATTTAATTATTCCTAAACTCTCCTTCAAAGAACTCAGGATGGCATTTAGATATCTTTCCCTCTCCCGGCACATTTTATCATTACAACCCTGTAAACAGATGAAATCGATAGATATGATTATCTCTAGATCATCAAAGGAATTAACTCCTCACTCCTAATCTGAGACTATCTCTTCTGTCAAATAGAAAACACGACATTTTTGTAAAATACTTTTGTTGTTGTTTTATAAAGGAGATTCCTTCATTATATTTAAAATGTAGCATATGTTAAAACTTATTTTCATTTTAAATTAGATGAGCATATAACACCAGTACTATGAAGAAACTTGCTTATTATCTCTCATATTGGGCATGTGAAGGAATTAATAAGGTTTATAAGCTTATTGCCCTATTCACTTTGAATCATTTTGTTTATTAGCCTATTTTTTTTAATCAAGAAAAGGTTCAATTTCCACATAATGCAGATACAGCATTGAAACCTTCCCCTTGATTGGATCACATTGGGTAGCCAGTGTGCTTACTTCTCTCTATAAAAGAAAATAAAGCAATTTTTCATAAGATAATAGAGCAGAAAACTGTATCCTTTTACACAATATTTTTACATATAGTGTAATGGAAGGATGGGGTTTTTTTACATCTAGGTAACACAGTTTCATTATAACATTAAATGTAGAGACTAGATAAGATAAGGAATCTCACTTTTAATGAACTGGGTACATTGCCGTAAATAGATGCTATGCACGGCATAAGTATTATGCCCAGTTTGGTTAGAATTTCAATCCCCCCCCCCGGTGTGTGTGTGCATATGTGTACTTGTACCTCTAGCCGACTAGCTTCTGCTTATCATCCAATTTGATGGGATACATAATCCATTACACCAGATTTTAAAACAGTCTTCCAAAAATACAAATCTCTCCTTAAAAATTCATTAACAATTTTTTGTTATTTGATACGGATAGGAATCTTACAAGTGTAACACCTATTTGAAAAGTCAAGGGGAAAAAATATACCTTGTTCTGGTTCCATCACTCATGCCGTGGTAAATGCAGCTGCATTGAGAAGGGCAGAAACTACCCACTTCTTCCAAAATGCTGATCATGACACAAACAGCCGCAAACAGATGCATGGTTTCTTTCCAAGACAATAGGTAAATCCAAAATCGAAGATCTTTTATTCCTAGACAATCATCCTGGATGCCAAACTTGTGCATGTAGCTTCCATTTAGTCAGAGCAGATTATCCTGGATTATCTGGGAGCTGCAATTACTTAACCTTCAAAGGTACTCTGCAAATGCTCATTTGACACCACTAGTTCTTTATTGTGTCAAAGGAGGAAAGCATTAGTAGTAAAATTATATCCATCTTGAAAGCAAGACTGCTACAAAAAAGGAGTTAGATGCTACAATTTTTAAAAAGTGCAACTGTAATTTGAAATTAACACCGACATAGTGAGTATAATTATTCCTCTAAAAACTCAGTTCTGTTCTTTGAATAACTACACTGTGCTAAGATCACTGTAATGCAGGAAAGGCTTGAAGTGGAAGTCTTTGGATCTCCAAAATGCTTTATTATTTACCATATGTTGTTTCAAAATTACATTATTACTTTTTAAACAACTGCAGATCTGCAATTTAAAGATACTGGTAATGTACAGAAAAGTATTTTTTTTTTTAAAGTAGCCGATGGTACAAATGATCAACAAAATTTGAGTAAACTATTGACAGAAACTTAAACTGTTTATTCATTTCTAAAGCAAATATTTGCTTAGTTCTCCAACAATTGAAGCATTTCTTTTAATAGAGGTTAATACGTTTGGCAACAATAACTTTGCAAAAAACAAAGATCAGTAATAGAAGGTATAATAAATGCTTTTTTCCCTTAGGATCATTGAATGTTTTTTTAGTAATAGAAAGAGAAAATTTCATTACACTTTTTAATGGATTTCTCACTGAAGCAATTTACAGTCTTATTTAAATTTCAAAATGGAATAATGACTGTTGAAAAAATACTCACGTATTAATTGTTCAACTGTACTAATCACCTTAATGTTGAATTGGTTTTAGTATATATATATATATATATTTATAGTATAATCCAAAGAACCATTATCCATGTACAGTAAAGCAGAGAATTGGATACAAGGAAGCTTGTGCCTCATATGAAACAAAAGACATGGGGTATGCATCATTCTAGTATCATATAGTAACCATAAAGTCAAATAGTAGATGACAAAGTTATTATACATCAATACATAGTTACGTGTGAAGTAGTTCTAACTTTCTTTGCAAGGCAAAAAAACATGATGATGAGTGGATAGGCTTTAAAGCTGTATCTTTATGCAATTGTACTTTGAGATAAATGCATTGGCAAGAT
>QLTV01003663.1:1224010-1239261 GCA_003457575.1 Thermophis baileyi
TAATAAATAATTGCTGGATAGTCTTCCAACTAAACATTGACTAGACTAGGATGTAAGTTTAGCAAAATTGCTTCATCATATGCCTAAACTAAGTATAAAAAGGGGACATCAGAACAAAACAATCATAAAGCTCAAACCTCTTGAGCTTTACAGTCTGATTCCAGTCTATCGTAAACTAGAGATGCCTAATTTTTTTTGATGCATTTGACCTATTCATAATAGGCACTCTCACAATATGGTTGCAATGGTTACACTTTGCTTAGTATTTACAAAACCTTATATTTATGAAAAGTTAAATGGATAAATATATTCCCAGCTAATTTCTGCCTGTGCAGGACATATCTTCTTCAACCTTTATTTCTTGCTGAAAAGCACGCTTCCAAACATACAAGTTGGCTGCCGTCATGCATCATTTTAATTTTCTAAAATGCCCAAAGATTACAGTGCTTGGCTTCTTAATGGTGTGAAGCATGTTATCAGAGCTTCCCATTGATAAAAGAATTTAGGTCAGGTCAGGGGGGGGTTTCCACTTACCTTCCCTACCGGTTCGCATCGTGACGGAAGTGCGCGTCACATCGCGTTGCGCAAAACCCCCGGAAATAACCCTTTGCGCATGCACAGAAGCCTTTGCTCATGCGCAGAGGGTTTTTTTGCAAGCCGCAGCGACCGGAGGACCGGTTCGGGAGCGTGGACCGCCAGTCATCGCTGCCGGTTCTGCGAGCAGCGGTATATTTCCACTACCTGTCCTAAAGAACCGGTCCGAACCAGCAGCAACCCACCACTGGGTCAGATGCTGTATTGAGATACTTTCAGGCACTTTGGTATTTACAGAACCAGATTCCCTGGTCAGTTCTTACTCTATAAAACTAGCTAATGAGATCTCAGTTCCATACTTGTTTTCCTGCTGACACCTCCAATCTGGTATACACTCTGACTTCTTGCTCTATCTTCAGTCATTCACACAATTAAGAGTGTGGGTGGTTAAGAAATAGAAAATATAAATTAAAAAAAAATAACCTTATTTTCTCTCAATTGAAAACAGAGGTAGGTTTTGTTATGTAATCCTCCAGTACAAGAGTAAAATTAACCAAGTATACTTTTAAAAGGGCAGGTTTTTTAACAGGTTTTATTTCCACAACTGTTTCTGTTATCTACAAGCAACAGATAATGCAAGTAAACATAAGTAGACAAAAAAACATTCTGGAAAAAGTAATGGGAAACCATTTCAATATTATTGTCAAAAAATTGATATGAAATTCAGCAAGAGTCAAACTCAATATGAAGGAGATTTATACTTTACGACAAAACTGAACAACTCTGTATGCAAAATTCAAATAATATAGAGTACAAAATGTGGGATTTCCCACAAAACAAATCACCAAAATCTATACTGAAAAACGGTATGCCTTTACTGCAGAATACTGAGCATCATACCTATTTGAGGCTTGCAGATAGTCAAGTAACGATCTATGGCAACAACAGTAAGCAAACCAATGCTTGCCATTCCAAAGAAGATATTTAAAGCAGCATAAATCTAGAATTTAAGAAAGAATACATGGTTTAAAATGTTTTAAAATAATATTGGTTGCTTTCAAAGGTCTGAAATTAGGCTTTTCTTTTACTATTAGCAATAGCAATAGCATTTAGACTTATATACCGCTTTACAGTGCTTTACAGCCCTCTCCATGCAGTTTACAGAGTCAGCATGTTGCCCCCAACAATCTGGGTCCCACCTTGGAAGGATGGAAGGCTGAGTCAACCTTGAGCCTGGTGAGATTTAAATTACCAAACTGCAGGCAGCCGGCAGGCAGCAGAAGTAGCCTGCAGTACTGCATTCTAACCACTGCGTCACCACAGCTCTTATCAATGAAACATTGTCTCTTCTACACAGATATCTACATGAAGATCCATTTGTTTAATGCCCCATTATAATTTTCAGCTAGTTAGTAAAGCCAACCTTAATACAGAGTTATTCTGTTTACTTATTTATTTATTTATTTTTCTGAAATTTGGAGGCTGACTGTGGAAGAGTAAAAATCAAAAATAATGAAAAAAAAGAAAAAGAAAATTCCATGTGTCTAGATCAGGGGTTGGCAACCTGCAACTCCGGAGCCGCATGCGGCTCTTTGAGCCCTCTGCCGCGGCTCCGTCACCCTGTCGCGGCAGTGGCATGGTCGGAATCTTAGTGCGGGAGCAAAGCGCCCCTGCACTTGCCTTTGCGCAGCAACAGTATTCCACCTGGTACATTTGCTGTTGCCACCAGCAAAGACTGCTGGGAGAGAACCGCGGGGGCAGATCTTGTGGGGTGGGGGCCATCCCCCCAAGCCTGGCCTTCCTCCTCCCTTGTCGGCGGGGCCAAGAGAAAGAAGGGGGCGGCGTGGGGAAGCGCTCCCCTGCCCTGCCGAGCACCACAGCCCAGTGGGGGGGAGATGGCCCGGCAGAAGCGCCCCCATTGGCGAGTTGGACGGCGGAGAGGCGTGGTCCGGCTCTTGCAGCAGAACGCACTGCTTTCTGTTTCCTATGCCTTCCCCAATCTCAGCTCTTTCAGCAACAGCTATATTTCTGTTTGCTTTTGTTTCCCCGGGCAGCGATGGCTGGGGCCATGGGGAGGGGAGCAGAGGCATCAGGGCTGCTCCCCCCCTCAGCAAGACGGGCCTGGAGGAGTGCGGAGTTGCGGGCGAGCACCGGAGGGTCAGAAGACACGCTCCGACGTCGCCCCAATGCACATTTCCAGCGCGCGTTCCTCTGTCCCAAGGTAGGATTGAGCAGGGAGCAGGGGGAAGGGAGAAGGGAAGGAGAAGCCCAGCTGGCTTTCTTTGGCGTGGGGCGTGGGGGGGAAGACCTAATACCCCCTCCATGGCCTGCAGCGAAAGTGCACTTCACAATGGGGGAGACTGGGTCCTCTCCTCCTCCTGGAGCCCATTCCCTGCCCCACTCGCCCCTGGCAACTCTCTTTGCTGGTGGCAACAGCAAATGTACCAGGCGGAATGCTGTTGCCGTGCAATGGCAAGTGCAGGGGCGCTTTGCTCCCGCACTAAGGCTCCGACCATGCCACTGCCGCAACAGGGTGACAGGGAGCCGCGGCAGAGGGCGCAAAGAGCCGCATGCGGCTCTGGAGCCGCAGGTTGCCGACCCCTGCTCCAGACAATGAGACAGGACTTCCTGTTCATTGGGTAGCCTAAGAGAACATGTAGAGCTCAGCTTTCCCAGTATTGTCAACAATACTTCAGAAGGCCTTTCCTATAATCTAAGCCCACATCCTTTTAACAGGAGCTACTGGGCTTGCATTCATGACCACTGGAATACAAATCATATATTCTGCCTTTAAATCATGCTGTTTCTCCATGAGATTATCACAATCAACTGTCCCTAGTAAATTTCAAGGAAGAACTAGAAACAAGACTTTTTATAGTGCTACTCAAGACAGCCATCTCGTGGCAAATGTGATACATTTTATATTCTAATTTGCACACTCATTTTCAGCTACTAGAAAAGTAGCTTGGGTAGACTTTTGAAAGCGAAATAGTAACAAGTTTATAACATATGAAAAAATAAGATCACTTCCTGAAACTTGGCGAATGTGTTGGGACTGTAACTTCAAGAGTTCCCAACCAGCAATATCTCTGGGATAAAGCATTGTAGAAATAGAGCTAATAACAAGGCTATTTTTTTTAAAAAAAATAATAATTCTATATTCTTAGTTCAAGACTTTTTTTAATTTAATCAAAGTGGAATGTCGACACATATTTGTTGGGATCCCGTATATTAATTGACTCCTTCTAAAGCAGGACGCAGTTGTGATTCAAGTTAGATAGTTACTCCATCTAGTTTTGTTTTTTGATTTGATGTTTCCCATTAGTCAGTTCTTTTAAGAGGAGATGCCAAGAACTTAACAGTCAGGTGGTATGCAAGATGCTTGTTGTGTTATATTAACAAACAATCCTCTCTTCCCAGAAGATCTATCTGCTTCTATATGTATCTCTCTCTCAAAAAAAAAAAAAAACACTCAACCACTCAAATATAAGTTCTAATTAATAATATAATTTGTCAATTCACCTAAATAATCCTTTTTATGAAAAGATTTTGTCTATTTACTTTATGGACCAAGAAATACATTTTCAACAATTTAATATTTTCTTTGGATTTGCTTCTTTTGGCAATGATTTAGAATAGAATAGAATAGAATAGAATAGAATAGAATAGAATAGAATAGAATAGAATAGAATAGAATAGAATAGAATAGAATAGAACAGAACAGAACAGAACAGAATAGAATAGAATATTTTATTGGCCAAGTGTGATTGGACACACAAGGAATTTGTCTTGGTGCATATGCTCTCAGTGTACATAAAAGAAAAGATAAGTTCGTCAAGAATCATAAGGTACAACACTTAATGATAGTCGGGTACAAATAAGCAATCAAATCAT
This sequence comes from Thermophis baileyi, assembly GCA_003457575.1. Lineage (NCBI taxonomy): Eukaryota > Metazoa > Chordata > Lepidosauria > Squamata > Dipsadidae > Thermophis > Thermophis baileyi. Next base: position 1,228,439 of record QLTV01003663.1, read on the forward strand.
AGTAGGAACCAGTCAATATAAATTGTAAGGATACAAGCAACAAAGTTACAGTCATACAGTCATTTGTGGGAGGAGATGGGTGATAGGAACGGTGAAAAGACTAATAGTAATAGTAATTTTCCTTCTAGCGCCAAAGCTCACAGATATTTAGTAGTAGTTCACAGAAGTGTGTTTTTGCCACAAATGCACTAGTGGAAAGAGATGTGTTGTTCAACTCTTCGTGCTAAAAAGAACTTGTAGAAACATTTAACACAGTCTGTTTTGTTATCTGTTTCTGAACACTGATTTGAACAGGGCTACATACAATATGTGTAATATAATCCTTTGTTCAAGTACCTGGCAACCCAGGTAGCCAAATTTCCAGCTTCCATGCAGATCTGAAGCCGCGGACATGGGATAGCCAATACTACTCACTCCAATATCCGTAAAAGCCAGGTGAATAATAATAGTATTGCTTGGTGTTCGAAGTTCCTTAAATTTAATGAAGATGCTTAAAACAACAATATTACTGAGAAGACTTATGACTCCTGTCAAAAGATAAAAAATGGCGAGTAAACTTTAGAAATTTTAGTCTTAGTAGACCTAATCTGAGTTTCATACTACAGTATTTACAAAGAGACTAAGCTCATCATCATCATATCATCATCATCCTTTAAAAAAACCTAATTATTAGTTTTGTGCCAGGTTGGCATAATAGCGATAGCACTTAGGCTTATATACCGCTTCACAGTGCTTTACAGCCCTCTCTAGCAGTTTTACAGAATGAGACTGTGAGTTTTAGACCCTTCTTAGGCACAAAGCCAGCTGGGTGACCTCCCTTCAGCCCTAGGAAGAAGACAATGGCAAACCATTTCTGAAAAACCTTGCCAAGAAAACTGCAGGGACTAATCCAGGAGTCAAAACTGACTCAGTGTTACCAATAATTAAAAACAGGCTAAATTCACACACAATACTAAACTCATAATGTATCCATAGGGCAATTTATTTGGCTTTGACTTGGCGATGTTTCATGAACCCAACAATTATGATTTTTAATTGTAATTGATGTTTTATCATATGTGGACCAATCCAATTACATCATGCTTGAGCTTGAGTAAAGCAGGTACAGAGTTAATTAGGTATTTCATCACTAGCCCCATTTAGATGGTAAAAAAATCAATAAAAAATACAGAACATAATTTATGGGCAGAAATTCATTACACACTTGCTGGGGAATTCTTGAAGTTGAAATCCACAGATCTTAAAATTGCTCAAGTTGAGAACCATTAAACAATATAATACCCAAGTGTTTATATTCTGTGATCCCATTATGGAAATAAAAAAACAAGTTATTGTTCACAAATACAATGTTACTACTGATTAGTTGCTTAATACAAATTTTACTGATATCATCTCAAAGAACAGGGTAGAATTTCATTTCTACCACCATCACACCACAAAACCACAATATGGGAGAATACAATACGAATCAGACAGGATGTATTTACAGCATTCATTTAGTCATCCCAATTTTATGGGTTCACACCAGTGGTGAAATCCAAATTTTTTTTACTACCGGTTCTGTGGGTGTGGTTTGGTGGGCGTGGTGTGGCTTGGTGGGCGTGGCTTGATGGGCATGGCAGGGGAAGGATACTGCAAAATCTCCATTCCCACCCCACTCTGGGGCCAGCCAGAGGTGGTATTTGCCGGTTCTCTGAACTACTCAAAATTTCCGCTACCGGTTCTCCAGAACCTGTCAGAACCTGCTGGATTTCGCCCCTGGTTTACACTATACAGTGCATCATAAACTAACTACAAGAATTAGGTTTGCACAACTTATTAGTTTAAAATATGATAGTCTATGAAACAATCAGTTCTGCAAATGTGGCTAATGAATAAGATGCATTTTGACAGGAAGAAGGGAAGGGAATTAGATACTTAAGACTGAAAGCCAACTATCTTACTATTTATTCTTTGAATTTGTTTCTCTGAGGGGAAAAAGCTCCCATCCTCAACATTTTATTAATCCCAAACATATGCAGCATTTCCTTCTTTTACATATTGACTTTATTTAATATATTTAATTTAGTGGAGTATTAGGTTGGTCTACATCAAAACAAGTTCCCAGTGAACTCAACTATGCCAACATCTAGCTAAATGGATTTAAAATTAGAAGTCAGGAAGTTGCTCTACAAAGTGTCGAATATTATCTTACTTACAGGTAATAGCATAAAGGCAGGGGAATTCCAGCCCCTTGTTCAGATCTGCCATGAACACAAGCTTACTTCTTTTGCATGCAAAACAGGTTTTTCCATCACTGAAGTACTACTCTGCCCAGATTTCAAGTGACTATAGAAGACTTATAAAGATTAGAGTGTGAAGAACTTTTGATTTGAAAGCAAAAAATGGTCTTCAGACTGTATTAGGGAGCAAAAGTAGAATTTGTCTGGAATGCCTTAAAGCAGGGGTCCCCAACACTTGGTCCGTGGCATGCCAGCAACCAGGCCGCGCAAACAAGCAAAGACCCATCTGCGGGATGCAGGCAATACACAAAACCCCTCCAGTCCTCAGAAAAACCGCTCTCCGTGGAACTGGTTCCTAGTGCCCAAAAGGTTGGGGACTGCTGCCTTAAAGCAATTCTATCCTGGGGGAAAAAAAAACTTGGTTTAAAAAGCTGCACATAGAGGCTATTTGCATATCCCTGGGTATTCTGAAGTACCTTTTGCCTTCAATTCCAAAGAATAGCAATCCATTTTCAACACTTCACATTTCTTTGCTTATGTTTAATTAAAGCTGAAAAAAAAATGAAGTGCTTTTTTTTTTATTAAGGTGCCTCAATATTTTATTAATCAAATACATTCACTGTTCATACCTGCTGCGATCAAGTATGCTGCGATAATGTTGTGTTCCTTCTGTGAAAAGGCTGATGGAAGCTCACTATTACTTTCCACAGTCATAATAGGATAATTCCAAAATGTGGCAGAGCAAAGAAAACTGGGAAGAAACTTCAAGAGCTAAACTCTGAAAGAAAGAAGAAACTTTTGCAATCCTTTTAAGATGAATTGTTATCTTCTAAAATTTCTTACAAATGTCCTGCTCTCTTGAAAGGCTCCCAACAGGATTCTGATTAGAGAAAGCAAAGGGGCTTACATTCCTAGCCTTTGGAAGGGAAAAGCTTGTTAGGTCAAACAAAGAACAATATAGAGCTGCTTTTATTTTCAGTAAGATTTTTGTGTCTTGTGGTAAGAGATTTACTATTTTCAGATAACCCAGATTTTGAACTTCAATCTTTAGGCTTTTATTAACATAATACTTTCAGCACTTTTAATAGCAAGTCATGAAGCAAAACAAACTCAGTTTCTGTCAAAAATGTTTTTGTTTTGTGTTTTGTGTGTCTGTTTGCAAGGAAGAGATTGCAGATGCACACTGCAAACTGGAAGTCTACCTTGAAATATTTCTAACACATCTGCTATAAACTGGCTTAACATAAATATGGATTGTGAATCAAACATTTGGATTGTGAATCAAGCCAGTTTATAGCAGATGTCATTATTGACTTTGTACTTATGCAACATGCTAAACCAGTGATGGCGAAACTATGACAAGCGTTTCAAGGGTGACGTGACATGTAGGTGACAAAGCAGCATTCACCGATACCCAACAGCTATTCTCAAAAGCACACCCTTTTCACATGATTTTTGGAAGTTGCAGAGGCCGTGTGAAAATGATACGCTCTCAAGATGTCTCTGGAAGTAACACAAGAACGGGTGCGTGCTTTCGGGCAGTTTTCAGAAGCTGTAGAGATCATTGAAGAGCATTCTCTGAAGCTGCTTTAAGAATGAAGGCCTTGTGCAATGCTGTCCATTCCTTGGTTCAAGTTTTTATATATCTAAAATTGTAGTCGTTCCTATATTTATTTTTTACTATCTGCAAGCTATCCATAATCACCTTATTTGTGAGAGGAGCAGAAAAAAGAAGGAAGGAAGACAGGAAGAAAGGAGGGAGGGAGGGAGGGAGGGAGGAAGAAAGGAAGAAAGAGAGAGAGAGAGAGAGAGAGAGAGAGAGAGAGAGAGAGAGAGAGAGAGAGAGAGAGACAGAGAGAGAGAGAGAAAGAGAGAAAGAAAGAAAGAAAGAAAGAAAGAAAGAAAGAAAGAAAGAAAGAAAGAAAGAGCAGCCTTGTCAGAGTAGTACATAGCACCTGTTTTGTTTCCAACAAGCAGGAAATGAAAACTATGTAACTCCTTATCTCTATGACTAAACCAGGGGTGGGTTCCAACTTACCTCGCTGCCGGTTCACTCCCTCCTGTGCCGCGTGGGTGTGCCTGCGCATGCGCAGTAACAAAAAAGCCGAAAAAAATAATTTTTTTAAAAAGCCAAAAAAAAGATGGCGACCGCATGCACAGTGCCAGAAGTCGGCTTCTGCGCATGCTCAGAAGGGGGGGGGGGGAAATTGTAAAAAAGTCAAAAAAAAGATGGCGGCCCCCACGGACTGCCCCCGACCGATCCGGTTCGGGGACATCATTGTGATGTCACCAGCGGGCCGCTACCGGTTCGGGCGAACCGGTCCGAACCCACCCCTGGACTAAACCAACATTCCATCATAACCTGTAGGGATTGATGGACTTTCCTCTATGACATGCATAAGATAAACACTTTCTACCCAATAACATTTCATTTGTTCTTTGTGTTATCATATCGCAGGGTCCTTAGTGTTCGAATTTTACAGTTCTGACAGCCCATTTGGCAGTGGACTTAAACTGGTGGTAGTGGGCTTGGTCAGTATTGGTCTTGGATCGTAACCAATCTTTGAGGGCAGTTTCTTAGATTTCACTGCACGTTGGATGTCCTCATTCCACCAGATCTGCTTGTTCACAAAACGCCACCCTGGTTTTGTCCACCTATGGTTCCTTTGCTCTCTCCCAGATTCTCGCAATGACCTGACCCATATGTCTCTTGCTGAGTAGGTAGCATCTACAGCAGTGGTTTTCAACCTTCCTAATGCCGCGATCCTTTGGTGCGATGATGTTATCACGCCGCGACTCTTGGTGCGATGATGCGGTGTCTCGGTTCCTAAGACCATCGGAAATATGTGTTTTCCGATGGTCTTAAACGACCCCTGTGAAAGGGTCGTTTGACCCCCAAAGGGGTCGCGACCCACAGGTTGAGAACCGCTGATCTACAGGGAGAGATCTAATGATGTCATCAGCTGTGTTTTATTTCTAAAGAGCTTCCACCACTTGATACGTTCCATGGTGAATTGGCCTGATGGGCGCAGTTGGAGGTGTAAATCAAGAACTAAGTTTGTGTTGTGGGACAATATTGTCCAAGGTGATCACTTCTCCATACCATTCGATTGTCGATTGGATGCCATCCACCTTCTCCACACTAGCCAATAGTTGATTGGATGCCACTGAATGGCATTTCCTTCCTTGTATTTTCTTTTTAATACCCTAAACTCACCTTTGAAGAAATGCCATCTTGAAAATTCAAGGTGGCCAAAACACCTTCTTCTTCCTATTTTCCCCATAACAACAACTCTGAGGTGAGTTGGGCTGAGAGCATGTGACTGGCCCAACTGGCTTTCATGCCTAAGGCAGGAGTACAAATTCAGTTTCCATCTTTCTAGCTTAGTGCCTTAACCACTAGACCAAACTGGCTTTCTTTTCTCTGTTTATTGTTATGTTATTACATCTACTTTAGTGCCTCAGTTTATTTGCTACAGAATTATTTATGACTGGAGGAATTCAGGATCAAATGATAGATCTCTGGGAATGGACAATACATCTGCAATATTTCTAAATTCTGGTACTTAGGATAAATTTCTGCGCTCAATAGTTTTCTCATAAATATCCTATTATTTATTTACACAAGTACAGTACATTTTTTGCCTTCCATTCCAATTCATGGTTCTTAGGATAGCAAAATGGGGAAAAAAAAACCCTTCTCAAACTTTAACTTTTCTCCCAAAGATAACTGAAAAGAATGCATTCTTCCTGTTGTAAAAAGTTAGCACCCACCCCTCTCCTAGAAGAATGAAATATTTTAGGAAATATTAAAAAGGCAGAATATTATATTTCCCTAAAGGGAGAAATATACTCTTGGAGACAGAAAGCAGACCCCATTTTTCTTAATTGCCCTCAGCAGATGTCAGCATTTAAGAGATAAAGAGCTTATTGAAAGAAGCCAAGTATCTAGGTAGCTCTATTCATAGGCAAAAATTCCTTGCAGTAAGGTCTGAACAAAGGTAGGATTAGCCCTCACTCAAGATCCAAAACAGGAGGAAAGCCATTAAGACACAATAGGAATTGCCCAACACCCTTTCAGAACACAAGCCTCTTCACTGCATCATCTCACAGCAGCCCAAACTTCAACCAAACTTAGCTCAGACAAACTGACCCCTACATAGCCCCATGGGAGTCTGACAATAGCCAATAGAATACATGTTCTTGCACAGGAACAGGAAGCTCAAGTTCAAGCTCAAAGCCCAAGAGAAGGTATAAAAACCCCTTACTCTCAACTCCATGTGGTCAGCTGCCCAGAACCCATGTGATTCTACTTCATCATTAAACCATCTTTCCAATCAGCCTCCATGTTTCCAGTGTCTTTCTCCAGGCTTGGAACTGAACCAGATGGATACGTCTTCCAACACTGTGTACCCCAAATTCCAATCCACTATTCTCCCATCATTTCTTGTGTTGAACATTAAGTTGTAGAGGAAGTGCTTGCATTGTCTATGGGGATTCTCAGTCATCCAGGTGATGCTTTTTCAAAAAGGATGTCTTGGTTTTTTTCTTTGAAAACGTTTTGCTTATTATCCAAGCTTCTTGGATGAGAAACAAAATGTTTTCAAAGAAAACAACAACAGTCCAGTTGCTTTTTGGAAAAAATGCTAGCATTCTTCTACTAACCAATGATGGGACTAACAAGACTTAACCTATGCTATACCACTGTTTTCCTCTTTGCAGCTTCCCATTTTTGAGTCTCTTTTTTCCTCACCCCTTTTACCCTTCTGTCTCATACTGAATACTACAGAAACTCAGTTCAAAAGCATTCTTCTTATAAAATCCATGCCAGGGCAATTTGTCTTTTTGTCCTGTTTCACACGCCTGTATTGTTCTTCTTTTGCAGCGAGGCCAGCGTAAAACATGTTTGTGTGTCAATGAACAAGACATGGAAATTGTAAGAGAAAATATTTTAAGCAGCTTTTAGAGGTCTTGGCTTCGGGCAAGTCCAAGCTGCAATCTGACCAATGCACTGTAAAAAGATTAATCGTTGACATTTTTACTGGGGGGAAAAGATGGTAAGACTATATTTCAAAGCATTCTGCTAGATCCCAATAAACCCTTGCTGAACACCGTGGGAATTATTATTGAGTAAATATGTACAACTTCCTTTAAATTACTACTCCAATAAATCAATTTGTTAGACTACCCCTACAATAATTACTATTCATATAGTTAGGACAGTACAACTGAAAGCTATCAAACTAGGGACAATTAATGCATACGCATTATTTTTCCTCCTTTCCCAGAAAGGACGTCCGTTGCTTCATTCACAGTGAATGATACAGAACTCTTACAAATAATTTATTTTCAAAATTCAGAAAATCTGTAAGTATAAAATGCACATGGGATACCTTATGCGCACAGAGATCCACTCATATATACAGACAGCACACTATACATTTCCTAATGTTACAGAACAAGGAACATTTCGCATGGCAGAGCTTGAATAGAAAAATAAAAGTAGTCTGGAAAATTATTTCTTCAGGAAACTACAGATAATAGTTGCAATCTCTCTCAAAAGCATCTTATGTACCTGAAACAAGAAAAGCATCGACTAAGCCTTTCAGAAACCCAGCTGCTTCAATTTATTAATTTAATTAATAAAAAACTTGGAGGTATGTTTCAATCAGAGGTGGGTTCCTGCCGGTTCGGACCGGCTCTATAGATCGGGTAGCGGGAATTTCCTCCCCCTCGCCGAACTGGCAGCGATGGCCAGCTGGACACGCCCCCGAACTGGCTCTCAGCGGCGCCATCTTGTTTTTGCTTCTGCGCATGCACAGAAGCTGTTTTTTGCTTCTGCGCAGAAGCTGGGTTTTTAGTACTGCGCATGCACCCGCACGCACCCACGCAGCGCGTGAGGAAGCGAACCGGCAGCGAGGTAAGCCAGAATCCACCCCTGGTTTCAATCAGCTCATAAAAGGGTCTCTAAAGAATTTGTTCAGCCAATCAAGTTGTGAATTAATTTTCTGTTTGTCTTAAAGCCTGTTATATAAACTTTTCTAGATAATCAGACATCACATATACTGATGATACTTTTTTATGTTTTGACATTTTGACATTTAAACCAGAGAGCTAAATACAAGATATAGTCATCTCACATTTAGCATCAAACAAATGGAAGTTAAAACCTTTTATTCCGTAAAACTTTATTGGCTGCTGCAACTAGAAATGCTAAAATATTATATTTCAAATCCTAATTGAAATCCCAACTGAAGATGGCATTTAATTTTGTTGTATGAGGTGCAATGACAATAAAGTAAACTAAAAACTAAAAAACTAATTAAGATTTTGAATCCTTGGTACTCTCCGAGTTTGATTGTTTGCCTGAGACATTGCGTTACTCAACTGTTGTGGCCCGTCGGCTGCCAGCAGAGCTAGCTGCAGAGTCAGATGAGGAGGAGGTGGAGGGAGAGCCTGGGCCAGCTTCAGAGCCTTTGGAAGGCTCTGATAAGGAAACAGCATCAGAGACAGAGGCAAAGCCGGGGCCTTCCATCCTCCCCAGGCGGAGAGGCAGCCATCTTCAGGGCCGGATTTGAGTGAGGGGGAGGAACAGATGGGGCCCATCCCAGATGCACGTATGCACAGAGAGGAATAGAGAGGAGAGCAAAGGAAAACAATAAGCCGGCTCTCAGGGAAAAGCAGACGTGGACGCTAGCCAGCCCCTCCCTGGCTGGGAAATAAATAGGAGGGGTTTGGGAGTGGCCGGTTGTCTCAGACAACCGTTCGTTTTTAGGATACAGCAAGCAATTCGGATTTCTAGGCCAGAACCACATCTGTTGGGACTAATTACATTTGGTTTTTTGTTTATTCACATGAATAAAAGACTGTTCCTACTCTGTTTGAAAAGGGGTTTGTGTTTACTTGCGAGTAAGCAGCTTATCATTACTTGCTAAGGCTGGGTCAGAACACCAACTACATATCATCAGTGCCCCGATAATGTTACCGAGCTGGGTAATGAAAAATCTGCAAGCAAACAAGCAACTCAAAGAGCACCAAGGAGTCCACAGTTCAACCCTGAGCTAAATATATCTTTTCTATTGGAACTAATTAAGATGTTTTGATACATTTGGAGTGGATCTATAAATTACTATTTTAAAATCAACTACCAGAAATCGAAAAGATTTTTATTTGACATTTTAAAGTAGATACCTTTTAAAGTTGTTAGTTTCACTGACGATGTAAGGGGATAAATTCTTGACATTAAAAACAGTCCCTTTTAAAAAGTTTAAGAATAACCTTCCACTTAATGTCTCCAAATAATGACATAGATTCCAAGTCAGATATCTGTAGTTCTTCTTAAAACCTGTTGCATATTAAAAGAAACCTATGAACTTTCCATTTGGTAGCATTCAAGTTCATAAGAAGTCTTTTCTTTACATTTCACTAATAAAGCCATAAATGTCCTGTTTCCAGCAGCTCCACTCAGTATCCTCTTCCTAATATGAAAACAAAACAAGAAAAATTAGATCTTCCATATCTAGTCTTAAAAACCTTGGCTGCGGCATTGTCTTTTACCTCAGAACTGCTTGGATTAATTTTGATATTCCTTTAGTAAAATTCAAGCTGTAACCTTTCCAGAGTGACATTTTTTTTCCACAAAAGTGGCAGCCAATAGTCCCCTCACTGAATGTCCCCTATCCCACCACACCAAGCTTATTAAACAACAGTATATAAAAACGAGTCGTTTCCTAACTGCACATCACTGTTAAAAACTGGGTAAGGGAGATATTGCCAGGTCTGAGTGGAAGTCCAGCATCACTGGGTCTTCTTGAAGTGCTGGATCTGCGCCAAAATGGTGGGAATTTCTGATCCTGGCTTTTTAAATCTTCTACAGTCCCATTTCTATACTGTCTTAATGTCCTTTATTTATCATAACATTGTTTTGTAGTATATTGGAGTGTATTAAGACACATAAGGTAAAGGTAAAGGTAAAAAAGTTCCCCTTGCACATATGTGCTAGTCATTCCCGACTCTAGGGGGCCGTGCTCATCTCCGTTTCAAAGCCGAAGAGCCAGCGCTGTCCGAAGATGTCTCCATGGTCATGTGGCCGGCATGACTAAACGCCAAAGGCGCATGGAACGCTGTTACCTTCCCACCAAAGGTGGTCCCTATTTTTCTACTTGCATTTTTTACGTGCTTTCGAACTGCTAGGTTGGCAGAAGCTGGGACAAGTAACGGGAGCTCACTTCGTTACGCGGCACTAGGGATTCGAACCGCTCAACTGCTGACCTTTCGATTGACAAGCTCAGCGTCTTAGCCATTGAGCCACCGCGTCCCTCTATTAAGACACATATAGTTGCAAGAAAAAGTATGTGAACCCCTTGGGATTACGTGGAGTTTTGCATGAATCGGTCATAAAATGTGCTCTGAACGTCATCTAAGTCACAACAATAGAAAAACACAGTCTGCTTAAAATAATACTACACAAACATTAGATGTTGCCATGGTTTAATTGAACATAACATGTAAACATTCACAGTGCAGGGAGGAAAAAATATGTGAGCCCCTAGCCTAATGACTTCTCCAAGAGCTAATTGGAGCCAGGAGTGAGCCAACCTT
>QLTV01003663.1:1240035-1254044 GCA_003457575.1 Thermophis baileyi
CCAACATTGCTCCAGATCGTTGTGCAGGTCTGATCTGCGACTACAGGAAACGTTTGGTTGAGGTTATTGCTGCCAAAGGAGGGTCAACCAATTATTAAGTCCAAAGGTTCACATACTTTTTCCTCCCTGCACTGTGAATGTTTACATGTTATGTTCAATTAAACCATGGCAACATCTAATGTTTGTGTAGTATTATTTTAAGCAGACTGTGTTTTTCTATTGTTGTGACTTAGATGACGTTCAGAGCACATTTTATGACCAATTCATGCAAAACTCCACGTAATCCCAAGGGGTTCACATACTTTTTCTTGCAACTGTATTCATTCCCAATTAGCCAGGCAGATTCTTTAAGCATTATGACTGTTCATATAACTGTACATATATGCTTAAATACTCATGCAACATGTTCTCATATTTTGCCATTGGTACTGGTGTTCACATTCCCCATTTAGGAAACTAATCATCTATGATTGATAAAGAAGCTCTGATTACTTTGCAAGAAGTACTACATTTTCTTCTAAAGTTTGAAGGTCGCTAATTATCTGAGAAGCAAAGAGCCTAAACATCGCACAGATAATACAGAATATGCCCACAACAAACAGCAAGATAGATAATTATTCTAAAAACGAATATTATTAGGTTATGAATACACTTACCCCTAAATCCTCGGCCACCACCTCTACCTCGTCCTCCTCTGAAGCCACCACCACCTCTGCCACCTCCAAAACCTCTGCCACCTCCAAAACCTCTGCCACCTCCAAAACCTCTGCCACCTACAAACAAATAAAAGTAGAGGGGGTCAAATGAGACTTACAGTACCCAGTGAATGAGAATAGCACATAGAAAACAGAAGCCTAAATGAAACAGATCCATAAATTCATCCGTTAAACAACTATGCAGAAACCATTCATAAGAAATTGTAATAAGACTCTTGCTTATAGATAATGGAGCTCATTGTCAGAGATAGCACCAGCCTTTCAAGCATGCAACTGCCTTTTTTTCTTTATAAAAGAACTAAGCTGTTCCTAGGATGGGCCAGCTTAGCATGCAAGTAAGGCACTCCTTTTCATTTACTATCCTGCCGGCTATCCAAATAATGTGACTGGGATGACAAACTGGGATTAACAGACAACCTAACCAAGGATTTGTCTTATGGGAAGGAAACTGAAATCGGCACTCCCCTTCCTGCTATGGCATTTTACACAACCAATATAAAACAACATACCTCGTGTGTGGCCAGAATTTGAAAATGACATTTAATACAGCACAATTTCTGACTAAAATGGTCTGACTGAGATCAGCATATCTGGACCTGATTGGGGTAGATTGCATGGGTGATACAGAAATATAATTTTATGTCTTTTTATTCTATTTTACATATTTATGTATTAAATTATTGTATTTTATCCTATAACTATTGTATTTTACCCTACTCTTATTTTAAATTGTTTGTATAGGATTTTATTAATAACACGTGTTCAAACCTTGTACATTGATATGGCCTATAGGCTAATCAATAAATAATAATGTTAACACAACCAATATATGGGGTTTTGTCAGGGTAATGATTATTTAATAGCTGACCAGCTGCTGTAAGGCTGTAAACTGAAATGATGATGCAATGAGAATGAGTCAGCAGGGTTATCTCTTTAAGAGGCTGTCTATATAAGAGAGGCACTATGAGGGAGTCTCTCTCTCTCCGTGTGTGCTTCTGTGCTATAGTTGATGATTGATTGCCTGACTTTGCCTAGTACATGTATGTATATATTCCTTGTAGATAAACCACTATTTGAAAGACAAACCTGTTTTCTGTATTTTGCTCCTGGGTTGTCTCAAAATAATCACACTGTGCGCACTCTGACAGGTTTATTACTTTTTGCTTTGGCTGCTGCACTACTACTATTTTCAGCATCCTCAAACTATGTAGAGAGGTTAATTTGATGGAGAATGAGATTCGGGATGAAGTCAATTCAGACTCATTGGTTCAGCCCTATATAAATTACAGCCTCCTTCCAAATTACTCCATTCTTCTTCACATGCCCGAATCCAATGAGCAGCCCTAGCTGCTGTCAGGACTATATTGTTTGCAATCTTCTAAAAACATTTTTTTTCCATTATTGCATATACTTGTTCGCACTGTAAGAAAGAAGTCTACCTACCTCCGCCTCGCCCGCCTCTTCCACCTCGCCCACCTCTTGGGGCTCCTTTCTCACCAGGAGGCCTTGGCAAAAACCTCTGCAGAGGAAGCAATTTTGCTGGGTCGATATAAAACTGAAGGGGGAGATGAGCGTTAGACTTTGCCAAGCTTTTGCTTTTGGCTTAAATGTTGCTGTTTTCTTGAACCAATTAAAAATACAGGAAGTCCTCAAGTTACGACCACAATTGAGCCCAAAATGTATGTTGCTAAGTGAAACATTTGTTAAGGGAGTTTGCCCCATGTTACGACTTTTCTTGCCTCAGATGTTAAGTGAATCACTGCATTTGTTAAAGTTAGTAACATGGTCGTTAAGTGAAATTGGCTTCCTCATTGACCTTGCTTGTCAGAAGGTCCCAAAAGGTGATCAGAAGATCCTGGGATGCTACAACTGTCATAAACATGAACCAGTTGCCAAGCATCTGAATTTTGATCATGTGACATGGGGATGCTGCAATGGTTGTAAGTGTGAAAAATGGTCTTAAGTCACTTTTTTCAATGCTGTTGTAACTTTGAATGGTCACTAAATGAACTGTTGTAAGTTGAGGACTACCCGTAATCATGACTTCAACTGAGATAAATGCAATAAATTAGCCACAAGTAAATCAATCAAGAGCGCTGGACTGTACATCAAGTATGCTTAATCAAAGACAAATTGGATAATACAATAAAGTACAATAAATAGGATGCAATCCTTTGGTTTTGCTTTTTTTTTTGGCGGGGGGGGGACAGATCCATCACTGGGAGACAAGTGGGACACTTAAATCATTTTTGACATCCCACCTTTTTGCAATATTTGTAACTTTTCTCTTCCTTTTAGAAGGGGATTTTATTTCTTTTTTTAAAAAATTACTGCAAAACAAGGGGCTGCAATTATTACCCAAATGAAAATAAAAAATGAGATTACTGATCGGAAGTACTGCAGAGCTAACCCTCAGGGATATCCAAGAATGACAAAGAGAATCAGAGCAAGCACCAAAATGCACCACTGAGCATGAGAGAATGCCAATGTTTAGTAGTTGTAATAGCCATTAATGTAGTAAGTTACTTTTTCCCCTGTGTGTCTCTGGGTGTGTATGTGTTTGTGTGTGCCTTTGAATCAGTGTTGACTCCTAGTGTCTGCCTGGACCTGTCCCTGCAATTTTCAAGGCAAGATTTTGGAAGTGGTCTGCCATTGCCTCCTCCCTAGGGCTGAGAGAATGACTGGCCCAGTTTCTTTGTGCCTAAGATGGGACCATAATTCACAGTCTCTTGCATGCTACTCTGGTGCCTAGTTCAATGCCATAGATATTCAGTGAACCAGCAGTTAACAAACCACTACTATTTTTTATTATTATTGTTAAATTTATTTGCTGCCTATCTCACCATGGGGCTTCTCTAGGTGGCTTACAATAATAAAAAAGAACAAAAATGAAAGGAGTATAAACAAAAATAAAATGACAGAACAATAAAATACACAATGACAAAGGAGCACCACAAGAACAATACATCAATGTGATAACACTAGCAAGTAGGATGTAAGTTTCATACACATTTTTAGAGTTTAGACAGATATTTATGAATATTTAATGGGCAGCAAGATTACATACCACATAAACGGAACATAAGCAGGACTTACCTTTTGTAGTTTTTTGAAAGATGAAGCTTTCATGTTTTCTGACAGTTTAACTGAAAAGTACTTTCAAAGTGGCTTAAGGAAAACTCTATCAAGATTCCTTTTTATCAATTTAATAGTAAATCCTCAAATTTAATGATGATCCAATAGGCAGAAATCTACAGAAGACTTTCTTAATCCATTCATGACAAGTCACCTCCTTGGAGTGATCATTAAAATAAATATTATGAAACACAGGAGCAACAAACTAACAGCCAACCTTCTGTTGCCTGATGCCTTCTAGATATATTGAAGATGCACATTTTAAAATCTCCCAACTATCATAGACATTAGAGTTCAATAACACAGGAAGATAAAAATAGGCTGGAATTACGGCACTCCCTAGGTTTTTGTATTAAAATGAAAGCACAATAGCACAAGCTTAGGGGAGAAGTCCTCCATTTCTCATGTCCCTCAAAGAAACATAAAGGTAAAGGTTCCCCTCGCACATATGTGCTAGTCGTTCCCGACTCTAGGGGGCGGTGCTCATCTCCGTTTCAAAGCCGAAGAACCAGCGCTGTCCGAAGACGTCTCCGTGGTCATGTGGCCAAAGGCGCACGGAACGCTGTTACCTTCCCACCAAAGGTGGTCCCTATTTTTCTACTTGCATTTTTACATGCTTTCGAACTGCTAGGTTGGCAGAAGCTGGGACAAGTAACGGGAGCTCACTCCGTTACGCGGCGCTAGGGATTCGAACCGCCGACCTTTCTGATTGACAAGCTCAGCGTCTTAGCCACTGAGTCACCGTGCCATAAGGAGATCCTTAAAGCAAGGGAGAGAGCCACTTTCTTCAAGGAGTTCATTAGCCGGCAAGTAATTTCTTATAATATAAAATGACCAGATGAGGCTAAGATTTTGCATTAGATTCCAAGTGCAGGACAGACTTCCAAGAATGCATTCAAAAAAGATTTATTTACCAGTCCCAAAATAAAATAAAAACATGCTCTCTCTCTCTTTCACACACAAACACACACAAAACTAATAATAAAACTGAACATAAGACTAAAGGATTCATTTATACTCCTAAATAGTTAGATTCTTAAGAAAACATTGCAGTTTGTTATATCAAATTTGCAAGATACAGATAGAAAAAAATAAACTCTAGAATCTAAACAGCCAGCAAAATAGTAACTACATACCAACTTACATACCAACTGAAAAGCTATGTCAATATGAAATACAAAATGGCAAACACAACATGTATTCCCTTAGTTAATGTAAAGGTCCCATCCAACACCTTGGCTGATCTGGATCAGGTAACTGAGATCAGTCCAAATCACAGGTTGGATAGGAGGCAACTAGCAATTCTAATTTCATTGTTATCCAGAAATATAAATAACTATATCCATAAAGTCTTCAGGAATTGAGATCAACCTGAAGAAGACTTTATCTTTATTTATTTTTTTGCTAATCTAAAAGTTTGGTCAAACCAAAATGTCCAAATGTAAAACAGCTAATCTTCTCTTAATAGACAGAATACAGTAGTTCAGACAGCTGAAACGGAATGTAACTTTTAGAACCTTTATCTTTGCTTGTATATAAATAAACAAATTTGACTATTTTGTTCACTTTGAATTTAGATGTAATCAAAAGTACACAATCAAAGGATACAAAGTCTCTAAGTTGCCCAAATATTTCATCCACTTTCCCAATCTGTTCTTTATTTTCTAAATAAACTGGTGCATTGAAATAAGGTACTCTGTTTTCTTCAGTGACACATTTACAAACAATATCATCTTCACAAGGATGCATAAACTGTCCAAGGACTGCAAAGAAGAAGAATTGAGAAATCAAGTTAGCTTCTTTCTCGTTTCTTCCATTTTCTCTAGTATTCAATATACTTACTAACTACACTTTCTGGAGGTCCTTGGTCGTAACCGCCTCTATTAAAGCCACCACGTCCTCCTCCACGTCCAAATCCACCTCTTCCACCACCTCTTCCTCCTCTGTTGAAACCGCCACCGCCACCACGGCTGAAGCCACCACGGCTGAAGCCACCACGATTATTTCCACCTCTCCCTCGAAATGACATGTCTTCTTTCTGTTCAATATGCATAACAAGTGTAAAAGATCAACTGAACTTCCAGTTATACGTATTAACCAGTATTATCAACTTCATAATACCCCTTAGGCAGCTAGTAGATAATACAGTCATTTCAAAGCAAGAAATAGTTTAGCTATATGTAATACTTCAGGTTTATGGCAATCATAGAAAACATGCAGTTTTTAAGCCCCTATAAAACCCTCTAAGTGCTGACCATCTTAGGATAGAATAGGATAAGACATCAGGTGACACCAATGTATTTTCAATGAATTAGCATATCTAATATATTGGTAGTAAATAGCAGTTTTGTCAGGCCTGTTAACTTCACAGGGTTAAAAGTAAAATTTTACCGGTAGCCAAAATCAATTTTAACTTTTCCTTTTGCCAGACTTCACCAGTAGAACATAACTTTATTGTCTTGTTAACTAAAAGATAATCTTAATATGTAAAAGTAAGACATCATATCTTGCTTCTATTTCTGATCAATGACCATAATAAATGTTTTGATTTTGTTTCCAACATCTGGAGGGAATTATCTGTTGCAAGAAAAAGTAGTACACCTGTTCTTCCACCCCTCATTACCTATAAACTCTTTCAAAATATCTTCTTTCTTATGAATTATATTCTTGTACACCTAAAAGTTACCAAATGGGATTTTGTAATATTGTTTCAATATGCAAATAAAAAGCACAAGATACAATACTGTTGGCAATATATTTATCCATTTTTAAAATCCTCTTTAAGAACTAATATATAAAATGTCCACTCACCTCTTTTGGTGGCCTGAAATGCTATTTCAAATGACTGCAGTGAGACTTGTCTCTTCTAGTGTGTTGGAATACCGCAGTTCTGGTCACCACGATACAGAGACTCTGGAAAGAGTGCAGAGAAGTACAACAAAGATTATTAGGAGGCTAGGGGCTGAAACATATGAATGGTTGCAGGAACTGGGCATGCCTAGTCTAATGAGGACAGGTAGGTGACATAATGGCAGTCTTCCAATATTTTAAGGCTGTCACAAAGAAGAGGGGGACAAACTATTTTCCAAAGCACCTGAGAGCAAAACAAGAAGTAATGGATGTAAACTTATCAGAGATCCAACCTAGACTTAAGGAAAAATTTCCTGACAGTGAGAACGATTAATCAGTGGAATGCCTTGACTTCAAAAGTTGTGGGTGCTCCAACACTGGAGATTTTTAAGAAGAGATTGGACAGCCATTCATCCCGAACAGTATAGGATATCCTGCTGGGACAAGGGGTTGGACTAGAAGACCACCAAGGTCCCTTCCAACGTTATTTTGTACTCTAACCAACGGAAAATGTGTGGAACGAACAGCTGAGATGATGCCAAATAGAACACCTATTTCCTGAACCTCGGAGCCCTATTTTGTGCTACCTTTCTTAACCATTTTTCAAAACGCCAATGAAGCTCAATAAATACGCAGCCCTGGGTCAAATCAAATTTGGGACTAGAAGTCTCTAAGTCACTCGTGAAGAACTCCCACTCTGGAAGCCAATACGCAAAAACACAATATTTGTAAAAGTACAACTCTGCCTATAGGATCGATTCTCTTTTCATTCAATAATTTACTCTCCCAAAAGTGATGTTACATTCTCAACAAAACACACACACACACACTCACACACACACACACACACACACACACTTTCATCTACGAAGACACCAAGGAGATTTCGGGAGATCGCAACGCAGCAGCAGCTCCCGTTCCCAGACAGACCTCTCCCCCAAACCCGCGACGGCTCCCACCTACCCGAAACTTGTCCCCTTTCCCACGTGGCTGCCACTCTTTCTCAAAAGCGACGCCGCCGCTCACATTTGATGATCTCAACAAAGTGCGCCAGATGCTTGACCAATCCCAGTCCTTCTGTAAAAGACACCGCCCAGCAATGATCAAGTTTCCGCTTCACAACAGTTAGGTGTTTTTTTTTCCCCAGTGTGTAGTGCAAGTAATTTGTAGAGCCGAGGTGGCGCAGTGGTTAGAGTGCAGCACTGCAGGCTACTTCAGCTGACTGCTAGCTGCAGTTCGGCGGTTCAAATCTCACCGGCTCAAGGTTGACTCAGCCTTCCATCCTTCCGAGGTGGGTAAAATGAGGACCCAGATTGTTGGGGGCAATATGCTGACTCTGTAAACCGCTTAGAGAGGGCTGTACAGCACTATGAAGCGGTATATAAGTCTAAGTCCTATTGCTATTGCTATTGTAGCCAGCTGCAAGCCAAGGTTCACGCTCGAGGTTTTATTGTACAATTTTATGTTGTTAGTTTACTGCAGGATAGACAATAGTTTCAGAATTCATTGGTAATCAATTTTATGGTTTTTTTAATGTCTTAAATCTAATTTTAAGTATTAGTTTTAATTCCTAATCTTAATAGAGTGCAGTGCTGTGTTGTGTATACCTAAATATGTTACACTTGAACAGCTGGATCTTATTACATGTTGCGGTCTTATCATTCTCAAAATGTTAATGGCTTCCGTTTTCTCCTTTTTTAAAATCTTTGGCACTAATATAGTGAACAATCATTTCAATCCCACTTTTTGATATCACTATCATTCTGGTACAGATTTTTGATTTGTTTCTTCCAGCATGTGATCAGTTCTGTATAAACTCTTTCACTCTATATTTTTTCTTAAATGCTTATTCCCCCACCCCCCAAGATCCATTCTTGTTTATACAAATAATGGTCTGTTCATATTCAGCACCTCTTATCACCCTGGTATCCTTCGCTAATTACTTCAGTCACCTTAATAAATCAAATTTATCATGTTTGTATTCTTTTGCGAGGCAAATGCTTGAACAGACTCATGCTTAAATATCTATTGTAAAAAAGCAGATACTAACCCCAAATGTTGCTCAAAAATCTGTGTATAAAATCACTGAATATAAGCACTTCATTATACTAGAGGCCAATTTTTGCAATAAACATCAACCTTTTGTCTAGAATACAACACAAAATCTATTGTATGCAACTGCCTCATAAAATCCTACTTGTCCAGAATCATAATAATCTATGTTTTTGTGAAACTCATTCAACTATCTTAAAATTGCATTTCAGCATACAGTTTTTCAGATATATGTATCACTGTAAAAGAAAAAATTTAGAAGCCCAGTTCCAAAGGATCCAGTTAGACCCCAGGCAGCTCTGACAGAAGTTTTCTTAATTTGGACAGTCATATTAGTAAACATATCAGAGATCTATAATAATGAAGCCTTGATAGAGTAGAGCCTAAGTTCTCTCCCATGTCAGACCCTCAAATTTCCCATGGCATTGTAAGGGCAAATGACTTCTCAGTTCTGACACAGAGGTGAATCCAACTGGACACAATAAAAATACTTTTATGCATCCAATGCCATGGTAGCTATGTAGGTAGCTGAATTCATTGGACTGAGTAGAATTCTTCATCCTCTGGGTGCTTCCAAAATGTTACCCAAAATAATATTCTAGTAAGTACCTAACAGAACCTTCATATATTATACAATGTACTTGCTAGCACAATTAGTAATATTTTGAATAAACTCTGTCTGTGCATAAGATGTCTTCCAAGATAGCTACATAATAATATTAAACAAAAAATGGAGTGATATGATCTTTCTGATAATTTTATGTTTTATATGCACTTTAATACCTATTTGTCTTTCCTAGACAACTACCAACAACGTCTTAAAGTTTGGGGGAGGGATTTACTTTTAATTTGTATACCACTTTTATTATTTTTACAAATAGCTCAAAATGGTGAACATATCCAACACACTTTCTTCCTATTTTGCCCACAATAACTCTGTGAGATTATTTGGCCTGAGACAGAGTGATTGGCTCAAGGTCACCCAACTGACTTTCATGGCTAAGATGGGACTTGAACTCAGAGTCTCTTGCTTTTTAGCCTGGTGCCTTAACACTAGATCAAACTGGCTCTCTTCTCTATTTATAAAGTTTTTTTTATTTTTTCCATTATATATACATAAAAAACATTCTTTTTCCATCAGCAGTGTGTCGTCTGACTGTACACCTTTTTCTTATACCTTTTTACAATTTTTTTCTCATTACATTCCCTTTTAATCTTTAATTTATTACACATTTTATCTTGATACGTTACATTTCTTACTCATTTACTTTCTTCAGTTCCACATCCCTTTCTTTTGTTCTATCCACTTATAAAACTTCTCCCAAACCACATAATATTCTATCTGTTCCTTATCTCTAATTGCTAGTGTTAATCTATTAATTTCTGCACAATCGAATATTTTCCTTATCACTTTTTCTTCTTCAGGTAACTCTCCTTTTTTCCAATATTGAGCATATACAATTCTAGCTGCAGTTAGCACATGTATCATCAAATACCTATCCGCTTTTCTATAATTTTCTGGCAATATCCCTAACAAAAAGATCTCTGGTTTCAGTTCAATGCGTTGCTGCGTCATCTCTTCTAACCACTTCTTAATTTTAGTCCAATATCTTTTAACTTGTGCACAAGTCCACCACATATGATAATATGATTCCGGTAGTTGGTGACACTTCCAGCATCTCGAAACTGGCTCTCTTCTCAAAGCTCAGTATGTCTTCATGTTTTTTACAGGGAAATTATTTGTATTTTTTTAACAAATAACCTTTTATCCAGAACTATTTATGAATTCAGAAAAAAAGCAATATGGTGCAAATGTTACCTCACCTTCAAAAGCAAAGGGATTCTTTCTTAAACTGGTGTGAATTAAAACTATTTAAATTTCTAGATATAGGATGTTGTGTTGGACTGATCCAAGACTTGCCAAAATGAATAACAATATGGTTTCTGCCTCTCTCCACAGAGAAGCTGACCGATAGCAATTGAACTGTATTTCTATACAGCTTCTTCTTCTGCATTTGAAGATACGCTATAAAGAATGTTCTCCAATGAAATAGAATTTCCATACTCTCAATAGTAATGGCCAGAGCATAATCTTCCTACTTTTTTATATGTCATAAGTGAAGGATGAGAGAAAAGAAAATAATATATCAAGAGAAACCCCAATTTATGTTTTACTTTATCAGTAAGTACTGATAAGTTTAAATCGTTTTCCCCCTCAATAATATTTTGCCATGTCAAAACAAAATAAAAGGATGAGGTGACAGTATTTCTGTATTGTTCTCTGTATCATTATTTTCTTATTTTATTATTCTGTAAACTTTAATAACAGTAAGAGTTTAAGAAATCAAAATTAAGTACTTCTATTGACACAGAAATTTATCCTAAAACATGATTGACATGGTCATTTATAAACAGTATTTCCTATAGAGCTGTCAACCAATTAAAGGTTTTTAAGAAGCTCATAGTTAAGAGAATTAAATAAAGGACTTCATAATAAATTTTTAAAAAGATTTTTTTAAAAGCAGACTATAATAGTCTACAGCAGTGATGGCGAACCTTTTTTGGAGAGGCCGAAAATCAGCTGGGAGCTGACATAGGGCAACGCCTTGCGTGCCCTCTGATATGGCTCCGTGTGCCACCTGTGGCACGCGTGCCATAAGTTCGCCATCATTGGTCTACAGCCTATACACAAACACACACACAAACAATACACTTTTTTTTTTTAAAGAGGCTTAGTACTCCTTTGAAAGCTCTCATCTCATGCCTAAGCTCAGTTTAAACTGAAAAGGAGAGCTGGGCTTTGCCAGCTGGCATGCTCTCCTGGTAGAACATTACAAGCTTTTGTTACTGTTTCCCCAGCCGGGGAAGGAGTGCCAGTTAAATAAGTTGGGCAATTTGAAAGAAGCTAAACCCTCCATCACAGTCATTTCCCTATGCTTGTCCAAACATGCTCTACCACATGTTAAATATAACATCTGGTGCAGGGGTGGGTTCTAACTTACCTCGCTGCCGGTTCGCTTCCTCCCGCGCCATGTGGCCGCGCCTTGTGGGCGTGCGCACGCTTTGCACGCATGCGTGCATGCGCAGTAAAAAAATTTTTTTTAAAAAATTAAAAAATGCCAAAAACAAGATGACAACGCATGCACAGTGCCGGAAACTCAGCTTCTGCGCATGCGCAGAAGAAAAAAAAAATTCAAAAAAAAATATCAAAAAAAATTCAAAAAAAAGATGGCGGCGCCCACGGACCGGCACCGACCAAACCGGATCGGTGACATCTTCGTGACATCACCAGCGGGTCGCTACCAGTTTGGGAGAACCGGTCCGAACCGGGAGGAACCCACCTCTGATCTGGTGATTTGTTTGATTGTTTTATTCTGGAAGCCAGGAAGGATCCACCTGTTAATTTCCTTAACTTGCCCCATATTAAAACTGTACGGACAGCATCACTTGCTGCCCTGTGTACCAAGGCCGAATAGGACTGGACTATTGGGAAAGCACAAGTAAGACCAACATATTTTTGGTCTAGTGCAGTGGTCCCCAACCTTTCCAGCTTGGCGGCCTGGCCTGGCATTGGGGGGCATGTGAGTGGCAGGCGCATGCACGTGTGCCCTCTGCTCGCTCAAATGGAGCTTCGTGCACGAGCGCAAGCATCCTGCACTCATGTGAGTGGAGGTTCACACGTGAGCGCAAGTGCTCTCTGCTCAAGCGCCCTCCACTGGCACGAGCTTGCCCATTTCTCCAGCGGCCTGGTTTCAAACAGGCCACGGCCTGGTAGTGGGCCACAAGCCGGAGGTTGGGGACCCCTGGTCTAGAAGTTAAGGCATCAGGCTAGAAAGCAGGAGACCATGGTTCAAGTCCCACCTTAGCCAGCTGGGTGACTTTAGACCAATCACTGTCTCTCAGACCAACTCACCTCACAGGGTTGCTATTCTGGGGAAAATAGGAGGGGGAAGGTGTGTTGGTTATGTTCGCTAGCCTGAGTTTGTAAAAGTAATAAAGATGGGATGCAAATAAATGAAATAAATACATTCAAGGACTGAGGATAACATGTTTAGCCCATAGTTTTCAAGTGTAACCATAAAATATATCATTAATGATTTACAGCCCGTTCTAAATAAACACTTTAAAAATTTTTGCACTGGTAAGAAACCTTTGATATATGCAAATATAAAGTTAACCCATCATCTAAAGCTGTTTAACACCAGTTGTTTACAGGTAGTTGTTCTTCTGTGGCTGCTTTTCTCTTTTTTTTTCGCCTACCAAGGAATTTGTATCCTTTGTCCCAGGATTATATCTAATTGTAAAGTAATTAGTCTTTCCTCATTAAATTATAGTCCAGCTTCAAAGAAGAAGAATTAGAGGTAGAGAATGGGACAGGTGGGGAAGATATCCATTACAGAACACTTTGAGAAAATCGTGGTAGACATAAAATATACCGCTCTAGCATTGATGGGCTAAGGTTCCGAGACCAAGATCATTGTCATCATCAATATGTATTTCCTCCTACTTTGGCATAATAGTCTATTTACTGAAGTGGGTTTCAGTCCACAAGGATTGCACCCCCCACCCCCTGGAACAGGGTATGTGAGTGACCACGTGAGTGGAGCCTCTGGGGGAGAGTGTGTGGGTGCGGAGAACATACCAAAGCAATCTGTGAGTTTCCCAATTGGTTTCCCCACTGAATTTCTCCCTACAAACTTCAAACCCACAAAGTCAGTGGAAAAGCTAGCAGGAAGTCAGAAATCGCTCCCACTCCCACAGCTTCCCCTCCGGTGGTCATTCTATTGATTAGTTTAAGTAAATATTTCTGAAAAGATGGCCCAACAGAGCACAGGTTGTTTAGTGTAAATATAAATCTTAGTACTCTGGACACAGAAATATTTATAAAAGGCAAGAATGCAGCCGAACCTGTTATTTAGATCCCTGTTACGGTTAATAGTGTATGATGACGTATTGTACAATACTTCCAGGAACCATGGGAAGAATGAAGAATGCAGAACTGCTCAGCGAGAAAATATCTATAGTCTGATTTGAAACTTCTCATAACTTCCAAATAAGTATATTGTGAACTAGAAAAGGCTTGGATTTAAACATATTTTATTTCAAAAAACTAATCGGGCAGTCATTTTTTTAAAAAAAAAAAACCAAAACCTTCCCCTTCGTTAGTCATAATAAACCATACAATAGGACAAGATCATGGTCTGTGCCTCTAGCTATGGGATCCAAAGTTACAGATACAGGGAGGGAGTGAGGGAT
>QLTV01003663.1:1254127-1283890 GCA_003457575.1 Thermophis baileyi
GGAGGGAGGGAGGGAGGGAGGGAAGATGGATAGTGGGAATAAGATGTGGCTATTCAATTTTGACCCTACCAAGTATCTGGAAAATTTAAAGTTCCTTTAGGACTGATTGATTCTCTCTTTTGAAATACAAAATCTTTAAACAAAGTGCACACACATCTTGATAGATGAAAAACTGAAGGGAATAACAATAGACAACTTTAATATTAAAAAGCTTGAGACAATGTGACATTTTGCTGTGTCGTTTTATCATATTTCATACGCATTAAATATATCAAAGGTCTTTTATTAGTGTCAGCATCCTGAAGCAATTCCTGGCCAATATCTTGTTACTTATTGCTCAACATTTCCTGGGAAATTCATTGTTAGACTATTTGTTTTAAATTTTGTAATACGAGAAGGCAAGAAAAGCCAATCTTCCCTTTTTCAGCTAAAGATAGAGTAAGTCTGTGCAAATAGAAACACAACATTGTTTGTATTTCTCTCCACTTCCTTTTCGCCTCTACTTAAAAATTCTAAATGTTATAAAATGTTTTCATTTCTCTCTACTTCCTTTTCACACTCTGCCTAAAAATGAAATTAATCTTATAACACTGGTTTTAATAGGGTGATCATCAATCTTATACAAATAGTGCTGCACTGATTTGATTTTAATGCAGATAAGAATCTAATTGATGATCCTGCATACTCTAAACAAATTGCTTGATATTCCATGTTTTCATAATTTGATTTGTATTTTAGTACTAGTCTGCATTATTTCTTCATCTCCAACATAAGGAAGAACTTATTTGCATTTCTCTCTTTTCTAACACACCTTTCTATTCCAAGGATTTGAGCAACTGACCAAACATAACCTTGATATAAACTTACTGTTTATTATGCAAATAACAGCCAATCATGATTTATGTATTAGGACTGTTCTACAGAGGCACCTAAAGGAAGTGCCTCTGTGGAAAACTGAAAGTGTTGGGGCGGGATTTGAAGGATTAAGCACGAAATAGTACCTTTGTACTAGGCATTTTCTTTATATTACTTTTTATAATGACCTTTTCTTGGACTTAGGGTGAAACTGAGTAGAAGAACCTTTTCAAAAGAGTCAAGAATTCTAGAACTACCACAGTAGAGAAGGTCCTACACTGATTTCAGTATTATATTTTAAATATTTGTTTATAGTTAAAAATTAAACACAGGCATCTAAGCGAGGATTTGAGAGCAAGAATCTGTTCTGGGTGTGCAGATTTTTCTTCATCATGAAACAAGGATCAGTTCTTTTGTTTATATTATACCTGTCACATCATGTTTTTGCACAAGGGGTAAGCTTTTATTTTAATTAAATTGTGGTTGGGAGACTTTCCTTACTATATTGTAAGGTGTATTTTAAGCAGTTAATAAACTTCCTGTGACGTATATATTTAAAAATCTTAAGGGAATGAGTTAATTTCATAATTTGTGTTTTCTGTTCTTTTTCCTAGCAAGAGAATTGCTTGATAGAGGAATGTGTGAAGAACAATTACACAGAGCGATCTTGTGAGAAAGTTTTTTGTCAGCCTTGGCAGACGTGTATAACAGGAACCTGTCAGTGTAAAATACCTTACCAGTGCCCCAAAAATGGCACTTCAGTTTGTTCCAATGTCAGAAGGAGCTTCCAAACTTACTGTCAACTAAAAAGTTATGAGTGTCGCCAAAAATTCAGCAAATTTTTGAACAGGGGCAGTTGTAACCCTGGAGGTAAAAAAAAAAGAAGAAGAAGAAGAAGACTTTTGTTGTTGTTGTTGCTTTTTCAGCTATCACTAGTAGGAACAGACAAGCGTTAAGACTGAAGTACAATATAGAAGTATTTTGACGATGATAGGTACTTTGAGTAATTCTGTTTCACTTTGGGCCAAATTCTAGAGATTACTATGTATTTCCCTTTCATATGTCTGGTTTTCTTTCATAAATGGCTCAAACAAGAGTAGGATTGTGAGAAGTGGGCTACTAAAATGAATTGGAGGTATGGGGACTGTCCACTCTTGACAATCAGAAGAAAGTTCTACTAAACTCATTAAATATATATATATATATATATTCTAGTGGCTTTTTTTTTTGACAAATGTATATTTTTGTAGATATTTACGTAACAAGTTGTTTTATTGGAGCATTTGTGCCTTACTGCTGTAGATTAGCCAGTTTATAGTTAATAAAATCAATCTCTGTCTTTTGTAAGGTGCTTAAACATATATATTAATAGATTTTGTTGTGTTTTCTAGATCGTTTTAATGTTCTCTTCAGTCATACAAATGCAAGCTCAGAAGGAATTGTTCAGGTTGAACTGAGCAACTCAGAGAAATCATACATATGTTGGAAAGGTTTAACCATCAATGAAGCCAATGTGATCTGCAGACATCTTGGTTTTGCTAGGTAAGATTCTCTAATACAGGGGTGTCAAACTTGATTTCATTGAGGGCTGCATCAGGGTTGTGTTTGACCTTGGGGGACCAGGGTGGGCATGGCCAGCTCAGCATCACTCATGTTAAGGGTGGCTCTGTGGTGGCCCAAGCGCTCTGCCAGTGAAAACGGGCTCCTAAACTCCATTTTTGGCTGTGATGGCCTCCTGCAACCCTCTGCCAGTGAAAACAGAATTGGGAGTGCCTCCCGTGGCCCTCGCGAGCTCTGTTTTAGGTTCCGATGTCCTCCTGCAACCCTCTGCCAGCAAAAACGGACCTCAGGAGGGCCTCATGCAACCCTCCTGAGCTTTGTTTTCACTGGCAGAGGCACCGCGGGCCGGTCCTTCACTGTTTTCAGGGCAGCCCTGCAGGCCAGATCTAAGCACCCCGCGAGCCGGATCCATCCCCCGGGCCTTGAGTTTGATACTCCTGCTCTAATAGAATAAAATGCTTTTGTGCTAATAACTTTAAATAAAATATTATTTAGAGAACAGTAGTTCTTCCAATACCTTCCTTTTTTAAAATAAATGAAAATATATTAGAGCAGTTTTCTCCAATGTGTAGATTTACAAGTATCATTAGAAAAGCACAATCTGTTGACAATATCATCTATGTATAAAATTTCAGTCTCTTTACTTCACATAGCATCAGCAACCTTTGTGGGGCCAAGACCCTCATTCAGTCTTGTGTGATGCAGTGAGGCCAATATTCAAAAGTTGGAATGGTAAAAAAAAAGAGATGGGGCCAGAGCAAAAATGTGTGATTAAATTCATATGTAATCCACAACTTGAACAAATAAATGTTTTGTAGCAATCACATACCTGTTCCTTTACAGCTCAGAAAAACATGACATTTTAAAAAAGAGGACAGCACTTATTTTATTTGATTCTATTTTTTTCCTCAAATAATTCACTGCAGGTGAATGAGGAAGAAGTAGTTCTCTATTGGTGATTTATAGAAGAAATTATTAACACAACCAAAAAATAAAATTCCAAAGAAGAAAATATCCATAACTCACTGCTGAATTACCGAATGCTTGGTGCACTATGAACTTGATTATTTGTTGGCAAACATTCCATTACCCAGTTACTAACATCAATGGCACTGATCATGTTACCTAGTTGGGTAATAAAATACCTGCCAGCAAATAATGAAACTCAGAGAATAACAAGGGCTCAACAGAAAAAAAATATTTGCTACATATTTTGACTTGGAAGGTAGCACATATCCCTGCTGATACTGATTTGTTGTTGTTCATGTCTAAACAGATCATTCTTTCTTTCTTTCTTTTCACAGCTATCTTTTTGTGCACCATCTTTTTCCAGCTTTATTCTTCTCTTTCTCCATTTTTCATTTCCCTGTGCAGTATTTCTTCCTTTGAACTTCCTTCCCCATCTTCCACCTGCTTTTTTTCTCTGGTCATATCATTTTTCTGTCTACCTCTGGGGATGAGGTTTGATTTAAATTCATTATAATTTTACTTTGGGGAAAACATTACTTTTGCTCCCATTGTTCTTTTTCCCACCCTGAAATGTAAGATATTCTTAAATAAGATAAATGTCCTAAATCATAGATAATGATAAATAATAGATGTATTGTTCGTCAGGTGGAAAAAGAAAAGCTAGTAACTAAGTGATTCATCTAATTTCAGAATGCTGAGACATGAACATTTGAATATATTTGATTTGATTTTTTTTGCTGAATTGTACAGAGGAGCTGATGGCAAAGAACTTATTGAGCCAGAGGAAGACCAGGATTCACTTGAATGCCTTAAAGCAACTTGCAGAGGGATAGAGACGAGGCTGGCTGAGTGTGGTTTAAGGAAAATGAGTTTGACCACTGGGAAGTTGGCTAAGGTGACATGCAATACAGAACACAGAGGTTGGTAAAATATATAGTATAAATAACTAGCCATTTCTGATATTATAATTAGAAGTTAGAGACAAAAGTAGTCTGCAATAAAATATAATGCAAAATGCTGATTTTCAGTGTTCCAGCGAGGCATATTCTCTTTTAGTCTCTTGCCTTGATTTAGTTATCCTCCTGTCAAGAGACAATCAGCATTCTGTAGCCACTGCAATGATCTGGCCTTAGTTGGGTTTTTTTGTGGGTGGATGTGACTGAATCCTAATTGATTGAATTAGAAGAGGGCATTACGGTCAATGAGTTCAATCTTCTCTTCTGTCCTACAAGCCAAAACGAAGTGTCCCAGAAAGATATCTCTCCCACGTTCACTTAAATTCGTTCAAGGAAGAGGAGTTACTACCTCCCTCATTAGATGATTCCATTATCAAACTGCTCTTGCTGTCGGAATTTTCTCCCCTAAAATTCAACTGATGCTTTCCAGAGGCATTAACACAATTGAGCCCCAAATTTCTGTCTCTAAGTGAGACATTTGTTAAGTGACTTTTGCCCCATTTTATGACTTTTCTTCCCATAGTTGTTAAGTGAATCGCTGCAGTTCTTAAGTTAGTAATATGGTTGTTAAGTGAATCTGGATACCTTATTGACTTTGCTTGTCAGAAGGTTGCAAAAAGTGATCCCATGACCCCGGGACACTGCAACCATGATAAATATGAGTCAGTTGTCAGGTGGCTGACGTTTGGTCACGTGACCATGAAGATGCTGCAATGGTCGTGTGAAAAATGATCATGTCACTTTTTTCAGTGCCGGTGTAACTTTCGAACGGTCACTAAATGAACTGTCGTAAGTTGAGGACTACCTGTAACTGAAGGTAATGGGACCTATCTATATTCCAGCAGATTTGAAAGGCAACATCTTGGAGTAATCCGATTTAGCTATTTTATTTTCCACACCATGTTTAACAAACTATTGTTTTTTTTAATTCTACTTGTCAGACTGTAACGCCGGAGAATTCCGCTGTGTCAATGGAAAATGTATCCTTTTAAGTAGAACATGTGATGGAATGAATGACTGTGGTGATTTAAGTGATGAATTATGTTGCAAAGGTATGTTCCTTCTCTACATGTATCTGTTCTATGTAAACACATGTATTCATTGTACAGTACTTGGCATAATTTTTAACGAACCCTTACTTAGTATATAATTATTTCTTTTCCAATAGCTTGCAAAAGGAGAACTTTCCATTGTAACTCAGATGTGTGCATTCCAAGCAGCTATGTGTGTAATAATGAATTGGATTGCCTAACAGGAGAAGATGAACTCAATTGTAAGCATTGCTTTCTAAAATTATCTGTGGCTAGGTTAAAACCATAATTTCCCCCATGGGTATAAGCACTTGAATAAGTTTCAGATATCTGGTTAGAATCAGCTATTATTGTTATTTAAAGTAGCATACAATAGAGGTTTTTCATATAGCAATAGCACTTAGACTTATATATCGCTTCATAGTGCTTTACAGCCATCTCTAAGCAGTTTACAGAGTCAGTATATACTGCATTCTAACCACTGCGCCACTGGGGCTCAGTAGCTGGATTCCAGTTGGGTGAATATGATAAGCATACAATATGTTAATGGCAGCCTGGTAATGATCTCATTATCAATCTGATTTACAACAGGGATGTCAAACTAGATTGGTTGAAGAGTTGAATGAGATCAAAGGAAAGGCTTTCGCTTTGAAGCCTTCCTTCTTGGATTTATGCATTTCCTTAGAAGAAGGGCAAGGGGAACATCTGCTTTGTCACGTGTTCCATCTAATCCCCATTTCCCTCACTGGAAAAAGAGTGAATCAGATGAAATGGCTGGATGGAGTTAGTTTATTTCAAAACTTTGTATGATCTGGAATGTGAGAACTGCTGAACTGATTTCAAAGAATTCCTTTCCACAATGGGAAAAGCTTATGCCACAAACTGGCAGGAACCACCTTACATTTTCCCAACTGACAATGACAAAGTACATTTTGTCACTGGTAAGGCAGGATTATTTTTGGATTCTTGGTATTCTCTGAGCTTGGTTGTTTTTCTATCGATGTTTCATTAGCTGTTCTGTAAAATGTCAGCAGGAAAAAAAACAAGCTCAGAAAAACATTCAGAACTAAACAAGGTATGTATATTCTCTACTAGGCAATATAGGATAACCAGTATAGGTAGTTTTAGCTGTTTTATTAAGGATTCTTAGTAGTGGAAGTCACCAAGTTCTATTTTAGATGGTTATTGTGGTTTTAGCTGTAGAGACTTGGTTTGTTGGGGCTTTGCTTATCGTGGTTTTATTTGTAGTGGCTTGGTTTGTTGTGGTTTGGTTTATTGTGGTCTTATTTATGGTGTTTTTATTTGTTGTGGCTCAGTTTGTTGGGGTTTTATTTATTTATTCATTGTGGCTTTATTTGTTGTGGTTTGGTTTGTTGGGGTTTTGCTAACTGTGGTTTTATTGGTTTGGTTTGTTTGGTTTGCTGGGGCTTTGCTTATTGCTTATTGCTTTATTAAGGATTCTTAGCAGTTTTATTATCTATTACTATTAAGGATTCTTAGCAGTAGAAGTCACAAAGTTTCTATTTTAGATGGTTATTGTGGTTTTAGCTGTAGAGACTGGTTTGTTGGGGCTCTGCTTATTGTGGTTTTATTTGTAGTGACTTGGATTGTTGTAGCTTGGTTTTAGTTGTAGTGGCTTGGTTTGTCGTGGCTTGGTTTTATTTGTTTGCTGTAGCCTGGCTTTATTTGCCGTGGCTTGGTTTATTGTGGTTTATTGTGGTTTATTGTGGTCTTATTTATTGTGGCTTTATTTGTTGTGGTTTGGTCTGTTGGGGTTTTTGCTAACTGTGGTTGTATTGATTTGGTTTGTTTGGTTTGCTGGGGCTTTGCTTATTGTGGCTTTATTTGTAGTGGTTTGGTTTGTTGTGGCTTGGCTTTATTTGTTCTGGCTTGGTTTGTTGTGGTCTTAGTTATTGTGGTTTACTTGTTGTGGCCTGGTTTTATTGTGGATTGGCTTGTTGTGATTTGCCTTGGTGCGATTTGTTTTATTTTGCTGTGGTTCTATATGTTATGGCTTTGTTATGGTTATGATGTATTTTATGTTTTTGAGGAAAGCCCGTAGGGGATAGGCGTCCCAGTTATTGAGGAATTATTACATGAATCAATACAGTAGGAGAAGTATTGTGGGAGGAGAAGCTGTCCAAATTTACATGGATGCCTGAAAGACCATCGTCCGCTACACCAACATGTTGGAGGAGTAATACCTCACTAAAAAACCTTGGTCCAGCTGGCCCGGCTGGTAGCACCTCATAAGGGCCCCTTTCCAGGGTTACAGGAGAAGATGGTCAACGGTTTTGAAAGCAGAAGAGGGCTCTATGCCCCAATGGCAGATAAAGCGGCAAACCATCTTCTAGGAGAAGGGAAACTCTGACTTCAAACCTCCACTACCTTGTGGCTATATCCATCATTGGAAAAGGCTTCAGGAGTAAACCTTGAGGCAAAATCTGGAGCCGGAGTCCCGGAAGCAGTTCGTGACTGTGTACAACCATGTTCTGATAACTCCTGCGACGCAGCTGGAACCAATCGTATCGGCTTTGCCATTCCATTGGATTATTTCAGCGATGTGGAGAGGGGAGATCTGCTGCTTGGGTAACAGCCTATCCTCTATACTAACTTACCTAGGCCTCGTGCTCTGGAGAGGACACTCCAGCTTTGCATACAGCACTGAAACAACACGGAAAGCGGCAGTTACTGGTTATAAGTCCTTGCTTGATTGGAGTAGAGCGTGACGCCAGGGGCCGCTTTTGATGGTGGGAGAGGTCATTACGCCTCATTGGCATAATGACAAGGAGATCGATAACTTTGCACCGTGCAACAACCATAAGAAAACTTTAGCCCTAATGTTGGGGACTTGGAATGTTTGGACAATGACCCCCGGTTTTTCTGACAATTTGCAAGAAATAGATGACGTACGCAAGACTGCTGTTATCGATATGGAGCTGAGCAGACTGCAAATGGACATCGTTGCCCTCCAAGAGACAAGGTTGTCAGACTCGGGATCTGTTAGGGAGAGAAACTTCTCATTCTTTTGGCAGGGAAAACCATCAAATGAGACTAGGGAATACGGGGTGGGCTTTGCGGTCAAAAACACCCTACTAGGATTCATCACTCCACCTGCTGCAGGGAGCGAGAGGATTCTGTCCTTGCAGCTCCACTCGTTAGCAGGGCGGTCACTCTTATTAGCGCATATGCACTGACATTATCATTTCCAGTAGAATCTAAAGACAAATTTTACGACGATCTGGCCGTCATTATCAAGAAAGTCCCTGAGAAAGAATTACTGTTTATCCTTGGTGATTTTAATGCCAGAGTCAGAGCCGATTATAGTTCCTGGCCTACTTGTTTAGGTCAGTTTGGCGTTGGGAAGATGAATGAAAATGGCCAACGCCTGCTGGAGTTTTGCTGCTACTATGGTTTCTGTGTTAGCAATACATTCTTCAAAACAAAGCCTCAACACAGAGTCTCTTGGAGACATCCAAGATCGAGGCACTGGCACCAGCTCGACTTGATTCTTACCAGGAGTTCTAATCTTCCCAGTATTACAATCACACGTAGGGTGCTGACTGCGATACAGACCACTTTATTCTGTGCAGCAGAATAAAACTGCAAACAAAGAGATTGCATCACTTGAAGAAGGAAGGAAGACCACGAATCAACATCAGTAAGACCCGTAACCAGGGCAAAGTGAAGGAATTTGCACAAGCACTAGAGGAAACGCTCCCAGGCCCGGCTGAAGCAAAGGCGTCCAAAAGATGGGAATATTTCAAGAATGCTGTCTATAATGCTGCCTTGTCAGTATTTGGTAAGGAGATCAGAAAGACAGCAGATTGGTTTGAAGCCCATTTCGAGGAGCTGACACCAGCCATCGAGGAAAAAAGGAGAGCGCTAATCGCATATAAAGCCTGCTCCAGTGCACGCAATCTACAGGTTCTGCGAGCCGCTCGTAGCAAAGTCCAACAGGCCGCCAGGAGATGTGCTAATGACTATTGGTTGCAGCTTTGCTCTCGGCTCCAGATAGCAGCTGACACAGGTAACATCAAGGGGATGTATGATGGCATCAAACAGGCCTTAGGACCAACACAGAAGAAATCTGCCCCTTTGAAGCCTGCTACAGGCGAGGTTATCCAGGACCGAACGCAGCAGATGGCACGCTGGGTGCAGCACTACTCTGAGTTATATTCCAGAGAAAATGTGATAACTGACGAGGCATTGAATGGCATTGAGTGCCTGCCTGTCTTGGAGGAGCTTGACAGTGAGCCAACTTTAGAAGAATTAAACACGGCTCTGGACTCCCTCGCCTCCGGCAAGGCACCCGGGAAAGATAACATCCCTGCCGAAGTTTTGAAGTGCTGTAAAGAGATCATTCCAGGGGTGAAATCCTCCCAGTTCGGACCGGTTCGAGAGGACCGGTAGCAGACATGTGGCCTGGTTCGCCGAACCGCCAGTGATGGCTGGCTGGTCACGCCCCCGAACCGGTCCCCCGGTCGCTTCTTGCTCGCCCTGCCCCGCCCAGTCTCTGCTCTGAAGCTTGCCTGCCTGAAGCGCTGCACCCCTGATCTGCCTGCCAGGTAAGCCTGCGAAGTCGCGGCCTACCTAGCTGCCCCTGCCCCCCCCCACCGTCCCACCCTGCCTTCCCTACTCCATTCCCCCCCGACATGCTTGCCTGCCTTCCACGCGGCCTTCCTGGTGTCCCCTTGGCCAGCTTGCAAAGGCTGCTTCAGGCAGGCAAGTTGCAGAGCAGAGACTGGGCGGGGCAGGGCGAGCGAGCGGCGATTTCTTTTCACTCCAAGCAGCCTGGACTGGAAAACGCATGGCTGGGGTGGAGCGGAGGTCCTTCTTAACAAGCTCCAAACTGTTGCTGCAAGCCTTCCCTGCACGAGCGGTGGAAGTCCGGTACTCTGGTGCACTCATCTGCTTCCCTCTATGACTGGCCTTGGAAAAGCCTTCCCTCAAAATCGCCTGCCTGCAGTCAGCGTTTGGAGCTTGTTAAAAAGGACCCCTTCTCCACCCCAGCCATGCATTTTCCAGTCCGGGCTGCTTGGAGTGAAAAACATGCAATATGCTGCCGCTCCCGGGATTCCCTGAATGAGCGCTGGAAGAAAGGGAGTCTGATTGTGAGGGCAGGTTTTTCCAATTTTTTTTGCTTTAAAAAAAAATAGTAAATTGGGGGGGGTTTCTAAATTTCTTGGGGTTTTTTTAGGATTTTTTTTTTTTTTAGACATAGCCATTTAAAATTTAGGAAGTTTTAAATTTACCTGCTCTTATCTAAAAAATATAAATAAAATAAAATATGGAATGTTGTGTGCTTTTGCAATTCTGGTTAGGCAGGGGGTTGGACTAGATGACCTCCAAGGTCCCTTCTTCCAACTCTGTAAATCTGTTAAAATTGTTAAATGTGTTAAATCTGTTGCTGGTGCCGTTTTGTGTACTTTTGCATTGTGTGTGTGTCAGTACAGCTGCTTTTGCATGGTGTGTGAGCCAGTTGTATTGTTGTGTGTTGTGTGTGTGTGTGTAAAGTGTAAAAGGTTTTTTTTTCAGCTCTTTGTGATGTCGACTTGGCCATGCCCACCTGGTCACCTGCCCACCAAGTCATGCCCATCCGGTCACATGACCACCAAGCCACACCCACCTGAAGCCACACCCACCAGACCTCAAGCCACACCAGTGGGTTGGTCTAGATGACCTTGCAAGGTCCCAACTGTTAAATCTGTTAAATGTGTTAAATCTGTTGCAGGTGCCATTTGTGTCCTCCTGGTGTGTGAGTCAGTACAGCTGCTTTTGCATGGTGTGTGAGCCAGTTGTGTTGTTGTGTGTTGTGTGTGTGTGTGTGTGTGTAAAGTATACAAGGTTTTTTTTCAGCTCTTTGTGACGTCGACTTGGCCATGCCCACCTGGTCACCTGACCACTAAGCCACGCCCATCCGGTCACATGACCACCAAGCACGCCCATCCGGTCACATGACCACCAAGCCACACCCAACTGAAGCCACACCCACCAGACCTCAAGCCATGCCCACAAAATAAGCCACGCCCACAGAACCGGTAGGGGAAATTTTCACATTTCACCCCTGGATTATTCCCATGGAACTGTATGAAATCTTCTGTCTTTGTTGGAGGGAAGGCGGAGTACCACAGGACATGAAGGATGCAAATATTGTCACACTGTATAAGAACAAAGGCAACAGGGGCGACTGTAACAACTACTGCGGCATCTCTCTTCTTAGTGTGGTAAGGAAGCTGCTTGCCCGTGTCATACTGAAGAGGCTCCAGGTGCTTGCAGAGAGAGTCTATCCAGAATCACAGTGTGGATTCCGAGCCAACAGGTCCACTACAGACATGGTATTTTCCCTTAGACAGCTGCAGGAGAAATGCAGGGAACAAAGACAGCCACTTTTCGTAGCTTTCATAGATCTTACGAAGGCTTTTGACTTGGTTAGTAGGGACGGCCTTTATCAGATGTCCACCCCAGCTTCTCAACATCATCAGGTCCTTTCATGAAGAAATGAAGGGCACGGTAGTTTTTGATGGCTTAACATCAGATTCTTTTGACATTCGAAGTGGAGTGAAACAGGGCTGCGTTCTTGCGCCAACTCTATTCGGGATCTTTTTTGCTGTCATGCTGGAACATGCTTTTGGAACAGCAACAGAGGGAGTCTATCTCCGGACCAGATCAAACGGAAAACTCTTTAGCCTCTCTAGATTGAGAGCAAAGTCTAAAGTCCAGCTGAAATGCTTACGGGATTTCCTCTTTGCTGATGATGCTGCCGTTACTGCTCACTCTGTCGAAGACCTTCAACGACTCATGGACTGTTTTAGCAAGGCCTGTCAAGATTTTGGATTAACAATCAGCCTGAAAAAAACACAAGTCATGGGTCAGGACGTAGATTCACCCCCCCCCCCCGTATTACAATCTGTGCACAAGAACTGGAGGTCATCCATGACTTTGTGTATCTCGGCTCAATCATCGCCGACACTCTCTCTCTAGATACTGAGCTGAATAAACGTATTGGTAAAGCGGCCACCACATTTTCTAGACTCACAAAGAGAGTATGGCTTAATAAGAAGCTGACGGAACATACAAAGATCCAGGTCTAGAGCTTGCATCCTGAGCACATTCTTGTATTGCAGCGAGTCTTGGACCCTTTACGCACGGCAGGAGAGAAAGTTGAATACCTTCCATATGCGCTGTCTCCGGAGTATCTTTGGCATCACCTGGCATGACAAGTTTCCAAATAGCGCAGTCTTGGAACGTGCTGGAATTTCTAGCATGTATACACTATTGAAACAGCGATGTCTACGCTGGCTTGGGCATGTCATGAGAATGGCTGATGGTCGGATCCCGAAAGATCTCCTGTATGGAGAATTAGTGCAGGGAAAGCGCCCCAGAGGGAGACCACAGCTGCGATATAAGGATATCTGTAAGAGGGATCTAAAGGCCTTGGGAATGGACATTAACAGCTGGGAAACCTTGACCTCTGATCGTTCAACTTGGAGGCTAAAGACGCAGCATGGCCTTCTCCATTTCGAAGAGACACTTGTTCAGCAGGCTGAGGTAAAGAGGCAGTCCCGGAACCAGCGAAATCCACGGGCCGGGCAGGGGACAGAATGTATCTGCCCTCAGTGTGGAAGGGATTGTCACTCTCGGATTGGCCTTTTTAGCCACACTAGATGCTGTTTTAGGAACTCTTTCCAGAGCACGATACCATAGTCTTTTGAGACTGAAGGATGCCAAAGAAGAAGAAGGCAATGTAGGATGTACAGGTAGTCCTCAACTTACAACAGTTCATTTAGTGACCTTTCAAAGTTATACCAGCACTGAAAAAAGTGACTTATGACCATTTTTCACACTTACGACCACTGCAGCAGCTCCACGGTCACGTGATCAGAATTCAGATGCTTGGCAACTGACTCATATTTATGACGGCTGAAATGTCCCAGGGTCATGTGATCACCTTTTGTAACCTTCTGACAAGGAAAGTCAATGGGGGAGCCAGATTCACTTAACAACCTGGTTACTAACTGAACAACTGCAATGATCCACTTAAGAGCTGTGGCAAGAAAAGTTGTAAAATGGGGCAGAACTCACTTAACAAGTGCCTCACTTAACTAGAGAATTTTTGAGCTCAATTGTGGTCGTAAGTCAAGGACTACCTGTATATCGTCAGTCTTTCTGGAAGAACAATATCACAATGGGCATCCACTAGGTTTCTCCTTGTCCTCCAAATAGCTCCCAAGGGAGGGACAAGGCACAGGTGAAAGTCAGTGGAGTATCCAGTAATGAAGCGAGTGGGTCAGATAAACTTCATAGTTTAGCAATTCCAGATCTCTGGTTTATACAAGCGTTTTTTTTTTTTTATCTCGGGGTCCAAATTGCTTAACTTCTCAAGGGCAATGGTGGCTGAAAGCATGCAGAACTGATCAAGAAAATGTGACAAAGATTTCTTTGTTTGGGGAAAACCTGATTACAGAAGGCTGGTATATTATTCATTTTAATATGACTCACACAGGATTTTACTTGGAATGAATACAATCACTTTTTTTAAAAAAAAAAGTGAGTTTTGTGGGCCTAATTTTAGCAAGTGGGTTGAACCAAGCTGGTTCACTTCACATCATAGTCTGCATATGTAATTTTGTATAAAAATGGCACTTTTTAACATTTTAAATCATTTATTTGTTGATTTATGTTTATTTTCATTAGGTAATAAAACTGGAGGAACTAAAGAAGGTAAAATTCTTTGTATGTTTTTATTCCTCTATTTATTGTTCTAGTCT
The DNA here is from genome assembly GCA_003457575.1 of Thermophis baileyi. Classification (NCBI taxonomy): domain Eukaryota; kingdom Metazoa; phylum Chordata; class Lepidosauria; order Squamata; family Dipsadidae; genus Thermophis; species Thermophis baileyi. The sequence continues at coordinate 1,268,270 of QLTV01003663.1, forward strand.
TAAATGGGATTGTCTCTTTATCATCTCAGCTCTTTGCTGGAAACCACTTAGTAGGGGTGGAAACAAAGTGATTGTTGTCTGGCTTTTTGTCTGGGGTAATAATTGCCCTGAATAATTTTATTAAGCTCTATCTGTGTCCTTGGAAATCTTGATTTGAAAGGGAACTGTGGATATGTTTAAAAAGACATATAAAATAAATTTCATATGCAATAATTATAAAAATAAGATTTTACCCTGTCTTATATTTTTTTGAACCCTGAAATAAGTGCTTGGCCTTATTGCCATGCACTCAAAAGCCTGGTTGGGCTTATTATCAGGGGATGTCTTATTTTGGGGGGAAAACAGGATACACACACACACACACACACACACACACACACACACACACACACACGCCACAGTGAAGATTTTGGCTTTAAGTTCCAAGGTTTATATTCTTTTTATACCATAAAAATAACTCCATGAATTTTGTTGTATACAGTTCATTTTTTATTACTGTCATACTGAACATTAATTGTACAATAATTTTCTTTGTCTACCTTTCAAGGTCATATTTTTGACCCTATACTTTGGTGTTAAATAAGATTTAAAAGGCAAATAATAAGAATTTCACCTAAATGTTAACTATTATTCTACTTCAATAGAAACCAAAGGAAGAAAAGGAAACAACAAAGGTAAATTTGGCCATAGAAAAAAGTAAAACTGTAAAGATAATATCTTACTAATATCGTCATTCTGTAATTTTGTGCTCTTTCATTGTCTGCTTTGGGACAAAGTAAATTGGGAGATTGTATTTATGCTTCCTGTGTTTTAAAGGTGAACACATCAATAGCTAGGCAAAAACAGGTCTGCATTAACTCCGTATGCTCTACTGTTCACCTTAGACTCTTAGGCGGTTTGGCTGAATTTGATGAAACTATTTTAGAATCAAAGTACCTGTAATGCTGAAAAACCAATAGGGGTTCAAAGGAGGTATTGACATTGTACACAAGGAGATATTTAATTATGTGAACCTCTAGTCCAGGGGTCTCCAAACTTGGCAACTTTAAGCCTGGCGGACTTCAACTCCCAGCTTTGCTGGCTGGGGAATTCTGGGAGTTGAAGTCCACCAGGCTTAAAGTTGCCAAGGTTGGAGACCCCTGCTCTAGTCTACTGCAATCCTAGCAACAATCTGCAGCATATGATACTCTGCTGCAGTCTTAATCCACTACTTTACCTTTAGGTTTTTTTAAAACAGATTTTATGTGCATGTGGAGACCAACTCTAATTATTAAATATCAAAAAGCCCTTAAAAGCCACATAAATGGGACAGTTTAATGTTAACAATTGTTCAATTAAAACAATTTATGTATATTCTCTACTAGGGAAATTTCTTTTACAATACTTTGAAGTTCATTGTAATGTTTTTATTTTCTTGCAGAAGAATCAAATCAAGTTATAGAGTCCATGGATGAAGGTAAATGTGTAGATAAATTAGTATAAAACCTCATATTTTAAAAACAATCTTCTCTTTTTTCACATTTTTAAATTCTGGGGATGTGACTATGTTCAAGTAGGGATATATACATCAGTTGAATGTAAAGTAATTTGCTAAACTGAAATATCATCCATTTTTAAAGTGGCTCTGAACATAACTCAAATTTTACACTTGTCATTAGAATCTTACCATATTGATTTTCAATGGACATGTGGGATAACTCTCTAAAATTAAAAACAAATTATAGAAATAGCTAATATTAAATCTTTAATAATAAAGTCATTAAAAAACCTTCGCATATGAGTATTATAACACTGCTTATTTGTTTTATTAAAGAAAGAAAAAGGATAAAGACTTTACTTCCTGCAGTATCTTGTGGCATTAGAAATCACACAGTTACTCGTCGGAAGAGAATCATTGGTGGATTTACTGCACAACCGGTAAATGCAAAAGGTGGCATTTGGTTAAACGATAACATTGATAAGAATGCATAAATAGTGTACTAATTGGGTGCAATACAGGTAGTCCTCACTATAACTATTCATTTAGTGACCAGTTGAAATTACAATGGCAATGAAAAAAGTGATTTATGACTCTTTTTCACATTTACAACTGTTGCAGCATCCCCATGGTTATATGATCAAAATTTGGATGGTTGGCAACTGGCATGTTTTATGATGGTTGCAGTGTCCTGGGGTCATGTGATCACCTTTTGCAACCTTCTGACAAGCAAAGTCAATGGGGAAGCCAGATTCACTTAACAACCATTGAACTAACTTAACAACTGCAGTGAATTGCTTAACAACTGTGGCAAGCAAGGTCGTAAAATGGGGCAAAACTCACTCACTGTCTCTCTTAGCAAGGGAAATTTTGGGCTCAGTTGTGTTCATAAGTCGAGGACTACCTGTAATCTAATAATCGTTCAAAAAGAGAAAATCTGGAGACTATAATGAGAAGTTAATTTTCATGTTATAAATGTCTTTAGAGATTCTCAGTCATCCAGGTCATGGTTGTCCCAAAGTGTTTTTTCAGGAGACAGCTGGTAATTTGCATCCTTTTAGAGGGTCCTTGCAAGTTGTCTGCAAGGAATATTGTTACGTACTGACGTAGGAGTACGTATTTGCATACTCGCCGCTGATTGGCTTAGTCAGCGGCAGGAAAATTAAACCACGGCCACTGGCCAAGCCGGCTACAGGGAAGCCCTTAAAAGCGGCTTCCCTGCCGCCAGCCGCCAGCCGCCAGCCGCCAGTCTGCAGTAGCTCCTGCTAGCCACAATAAAAGGTGCTGAACAGTTCCTACGTCTCGACTATTATTCCCGCGCAATCTAACACTGGTGACGAAGGTAGTGGAAGAAGACAACAGGACAAAGGACACCTCGTGGCAATCTGCGGCATGTTCCTGGAAGCTAACAATTACTTCCAGGATTTGCCGAACAGGAAGAGGGCTCTCTTCCTCACGTACTGCGGACCCAAGACATACAAACTGGCAGAAACCTTAGTGGCACCTACGGACATCGAATCAATATCCTGGTCCACGCTGCAAACAGCATTAAAAGAACATTTTGCCCCCTCCGATACCCCAATGGTGCACAGGAACGAGTTTTACCACTGACATCAAAACGAAGGGGAAACAGTCAACGAATTCGTTGCCAGCCTCCGGGAGATCGCATCCAGATGCGAATTCGTCAACCCGGAGGAAATGATGAAAGACCGCATCATTCTAGGTATGAGAGATCTCAACCTACAAAAAAACTTCTCATCCAGAGGGGGGGCGCCAATTTTAAAGATGTTGTCGAAGAAGCCAGAGCCGCCGAATCCTCGGACACATCTGCAGCCAGCGTCTGGAAAACCAGCGGGGTCCACAAAGGCAAACGGACTGGCGAACAGAGGTTCCAGAGGCAGAAGAAGAGTACGACGACAACGACGACCACGTCTACAGAATACAGCAGGACAAGAGGGTAAGCCCCAGAGACTTTAATCAAAGGCACCCCGTTGTGCCAGCTGCCTAGGGGCCCATCCCAGGGCTACCTGTAAATTCAGGGAAGCCATTTGCCGCCGCTGCCAAAAGCACGGCCACATAGCCGAGGCATGCAGAGCACGCAACCGGCGCAATACCAGACAACCCCACTCCCACCCAGACCACCCATGGGACCAGGGAGGCAAGCCCAAAACCATTCTGGGACACAGACGGGCAGAAGAAGGGACGACTATGGATCCCAAGAGACTCGGGGCACCTACCACATCTCAGTGGGCCACGCGAATGCCAACCAGGGTGAAAAGTTCGTAGTCACAGTGGCCATAGATGGACTGCCTTGCGACATGGAGCTCGACACCGGCTCTATGTTCACAATCATGGCCTGGGGCACAATAAAACAACTGATGCCCAATATCACAAAAAGACAATTAAAACCACAAGACATCCCCCTAACCGACTTCCATGGGAACCGGATCCAAGTCCTCGGAAGAGCAGAAGTCCCAGTCGCTTTCAAAGAATTCAAAGGGAACCTGCATCTCACCGTTGTTGAAGGACACCGGCCAACACTGATGGGGGTGGAATGGCTCAAGCTGCTCAACATCGGCATCACAGGACTGCACCAAATAAGAGGGGACAAGCTGGACGAGCTCCTTACAGACTTCCAGACCGTTTTCAATGGGAGTCTAGGTAAATATAAGGGCAAACCCATATCATTTAGCCTAGACCCCAGCATAACCCCAATAAGACTTAAGCCCTGAAGGGTCCCTTTTGCGCTCCGACCTAAAGTCGATGAGCAGCTGGACAAGCTAATAGCCCAAGCGGTATTAGAACCAGTAGAGCATGCCACATGGGAGACCCCCATTGTCGCCCCCATGAAGCCGGACAGGTCCATTCACATCTGCACAGACTATAAAGGGACCATCAATAAAGCCCTACAACCACACGCATACCCGGTGCCTGTTGTCCAGCATCTCCTACACTCCCTGAGCAATGGGAGAATATTCGCCAAATTAGACCTCGCCCAGGCATATCAACAACTGCCTGTAGACGCAGCCACAGCCAAGGCATAAACAATTGTCACCCACAGGGGGGCATTCAAGTGCAACCAGTTGCAATTCGGGGTCAGCGTGGCCCCTGGCCTATTCCAATGCTTAATGGAACGGCTCTTAAATGGCATTCCCGGAGTAGTCCCCTACTTCGATGACGTCCTCATCACAGGGGACTCAGAAGACCAACTAATTCAAAGGCTGCGGCTCGTCTTAGGGCGATTTCAAGAACGGAAGCTCAAAGTGAAGAAAGATAAATGTAAAATAGGGGTCACCAGCATTGAGTTCTTGGGGTTCCTAATAGACGGCATCAGACCCACAGAGAAAAAGATCAAGGCCATCAAAGAAGCGCCAACCCCCAGAAACAAGTCAGAGCGACACGTGGACATGGGGACAAAGAGAGGCCAACGCTTTTGCCGCAGTAAAGGACCTACTTTCTTCAGACAGCGTCCTAATGCAATACAGTGAAAACCTCCCCCTAATACTAACGTGCGATGCCTCCCCTTATGGAGTGGGGGCAGTACTGATCCATAAGTTACCCGACGGCTCGGAAGCCCCCATAGCTTTCTACTCAAAGACCCTATCCCCGGCTGAACGCAACTACAGCCAGTTAGATAAGGAAGCGCTTGCAGCAGTGGCTGGCATCAAGCGCTTCCACGAATACCTATACGGCCTCAAGTTCGAATTAATCACAGACCACAAACTGCTGCTGGGTCTACTTGCCGGAAACAACCAGACACCACACTATATGTCGCCTAGACTAACACGATGGTCAATCTTCCTCTCGGGGTACAGCTACACTCTCCTCCACCGACCCGGAAGAAGCATCGCCCACGCGGATGCCCTCAGCTGCTGCCCTGAACCCGACCTGGTGGAAGACCCCGCTCTTGTGGCCAAAATTCTGCTCGTCGACATAGAACGAACGAGCCCCATCACATCCCGGGACATCGTGGAGCACACAGCAAAGGACAGGGTGCTTTCCAAAGTGATGAACTGGGTATTGAGGGGGTGGCCACAGGAGGAAGAAGGGAAGGAGTTTAAGACGTTTAAAAATAAACAGACAGAACTGTCGGTGCTTAAGGGCTGTTTACTATGGGGGGAGAGAGTTATGATTCCCCAAAACCTCAGAAAGAGGGTGATCAGGACATTATACATTGGGCACCTGGGGATCGTGCGCATGAAGGCGCTAGCAAGAAACTACCTGCGGTGGCCACGCCTGGACCAGGATATCGCAGATTGGGTGGCTACGTGTCAGCCCTGTCAAGAAACCAGACCAGTTCCACCAAAATCCAGCCCAGTAGAATGGGAGACCCACCATGGTCAAGAGTCCACATAGACTTTGCCGGACCAATGGCGGGGCAGACATTTTTAATAGTCGTTGACGCATACTCCAAATGGTTGGAGATAGTCAACATGCCTTCAGCAATGACCGAAGCCACCATCAGGGCACTACGAAGGCTATTTGCAACCCATGGGCTACCGGACACCCTGGTGTCAGACAACGGACCCAAGTTGACAACCCGACAGATGGAAACCTTCCTGGCAAATCTTGGGGTCAGACACATACTCGTTTCGCCATTTAAGCCGGCCAGCAATGGCCAGGCTGAGAGAATGGTAAGGATGACGAAAGAGACTGACAAGAATGGGCCCAGGAAGCTGGCAGGAACGAATCGATCAATTCCTGCTAGCCCAGCATATAACCCCAAGCGCAGCAACCAACCGCAGCCCGGCAGAGTTGTTGATGGGACAGAAACTACGATCCAAGCTTGACAGGCTAAATCCGTCATATAACCTGGACAAGCCTCTAGACTCTCACCGATCAACCCAAACACTGGACATCGACGATTTAGTGTTCGCCCAAAATTTCTCTGGGGACCCCAAATGGGTCAAGGCGACAGTCACAGACATCACCGGCCCTAAGTCCTATAGGGTCCAGTTGGAAGACAGCCGAATATGGAGGCGACACGTAGACCAACTCAGGACCCGAGTAGGAGACTCCTGGCTCAGACACCCAGAAGCGGAACCAGCCCCCAGAGCGATCCCAGAAACAATAGAACAACACGGGTCTCCACCCTGCCGACCATACAGTTCCAGGTGCACAGACAGGGATGACGACGATCAGGCCCTGACTCAACAACAACAACAAAGAACGCTAGTCTCAAGCCCAGAGGGGGAACGCGAACACCTACCGGAGGTCACTGAGTTCCAGCGTCATCAACCGGGGCCGAGGGATGATGGAGCAGGAAGTTCAGCCTCCACGCCTGGAGGCCGGTTCCAGATATTTCCATGGCTTGGAGACGGAGCAACAGAGACCATGTCTGCACCTGGTGAGAACTCCCGAGGAACTGAATCGCGCAGGCCCAGTAGGACTATACGGCGGCCCGCCTACTTGCGTGACTACGTTGCTCGTATCGAACATTGATTGGACAATCGCTGAACTAAGAGGGGAGGGGTGTTACGTACTGATGTAGGAGTACGTTATTTGCATACCCGCCGCTGATTGGCTTAGTCAGCGACGGGAGAATTGAACCGAGGTCACTGGCCAGCAGGCTGCAGGGAAACCCATAAAAGCGGCATCCCTGCAGCCAGCCGGCCTTCCGTACTGAGCTGTTGCTGACTACAATAAAGGTGCTGAACTGTCCTACGTCTCGGCTATTCTTCCTACGCGAATCCAACACTGGCGACAAGCCCTTAAAAGCGGCTTCCCTGCCACCAGCCGCCAGTCTGCAGTAGCTCCTGCTAGCCACAATAAAAGGTGCTGAACAGTTCCTACGTCTCGACTATTATTCCCGCGCAATCTAACAAATATAAATCCCTCCATTCCCCCACTATCCTGTCAGAACTGAAGAAGCTTCTTGGATGAGAAGCAAAATGTCTTCAAAAGAAAAAACAAGAAAGTCCAGTTGCCTGTTATAGTTTCAATCCTTAGGTCCCTGCTTTCTTATTTCTCCCTTCTCTCTTTCTGTAAGAGAGCCAGAATGGACAGCACAAGTAAAATTAATGTTCTGTAATATTTGAAGAATTTCTATTTATTCTACCAATTTTGCTGTCTCTGTAGATTAAATAAATCCACTGATGGATAAAACAGTAAGAGCTTGCTGGGTATATATGTAAATTTTACCAAAACTGTTCTGGTTTTTAAAAGTGTATCCGTAATAATCCAGATAGTTACATTGATTTTCTTTGGTCTCCTTCCCCCTTTTTAATAGTTTGAATTTCCCTGGCAAGTGGCCATTAGAGGAGAAGGTCAAGCAATGAACTGTGGTGGGACGTTCATTGGAGGCTGTTGGGTTTTGACCGCTGCACACTGTGTTCGGTAGGAGACCTTCTGAATTGTTATAACTCCTTAAAGTTCTAAATTAAGCCGATTGGGACTTTCTTGTAGCGACGATTAAAGGAAAACAGGAACTTCAGATAAAGTCTTATATTAAAACCATAACAGCCCAACTATTGTAGTTATAAAAGTCTCCTTAAGAAATCTATTCAAAGTTACTTATGTGGTTCTGGAAATATAATAATAGAGTATCAAATTCTGCTTGTAACATATGTTTGGGACAGTGGTGGGATTCACAAATTTTTACTACTGGTTCTGTGGGTGTGGCTTGGTGGGCGTGGCATGGCTTGGCAGGCGTGGCTTGGTGGGCTTGGCAGGGGAAGGATACTATAAAATCTCCATTCCCTTCTCACTCCAGGAGAAGGTTACTGCAAAATCCCCATTTCCTCCTGATCAGCTGGGACTCGGGAGGCAGAGAATAGATGGGGGCGGGGCCAGTCAGAGGTGGTATTTACCGGTTCTCCAGAACTGGTCAGAACCTGCTGAATCCCACCTCTGGTTTGGGAGGAAGAAGATATGGCTGTTGGTATTTGGTTTTAACTTGTGGACCTACTTTCAAGGTCCTTTGGATTATGTAGAGTTGTGGTTGAATGTGGGATAGAGGTCGGAAAGCCATCTCAAAGTTCAGTATATAGTGCTTGTGGGATTAGACAGGTAGAGACATAGAGATGGGTGCTTGTGTTTAAAGCATCTGTGTACAAATGCTTACCTACATACACAACCCGTAGAGCAGGGTTGGGGAATTATGGCCCTTTTATGACTTGTTGTGGACTTCAACGCCCAGAATTCTGGGAGTTGAAGTCCAAAGTCATAAAAGGGCCATAGTTCCCCACCTCTGACATAGAGCATTGAGTGCTCTGGTAGTGCCTCAGAAGTGACTAAATACAAACTCTCTAATGAATGTTAGAAATATCAATAAAAATATCTATAAAATCCTAGATTCATGAAGTTGAAAAGGATAGAATGTTCACACCACTGACTCCTCTGCTTAGTTCAGGAATCCAAATTAATTACTCCTAATAGGAGGTCATGTAGCCTCCGCTTGAATACATTCAGCAAAGGGAGCTCACCACAACTTTGGCTAATTGAATCTACCATCGAAGGATTCCTATTGTGGGGGATTTTCTCTAATGTTTATTAAGAATCTGCCTTCCTGTCAATTGGGTAAAGCATGTATCTAAAAGTGGGAAATAACTATATAAAACACTTTGTTTCTTAATCAACTCAAAATCTAATTGGAGCCAGATTTACTTTCATATCAAGTTATACTTTAAGCAATATTTCCCTTCCCCTCTTTTTTTCCTTTTCCTTTTTGCTAGGAGGAGCCGTCTCCATGTTTATAGGATTTGGACTGGGATATTAGACTCATTAAAGTTCAATAGCGGGATAGAAACATATTCTTTAAAGGACATGATAATACATGAGAACTATAACTCCAAAACGTATGAAAATGATATTGCTTTGCTGGAGATGAAAACGAAAAATGCAGGGACTCCATGTTCTCCACCTTATACTATGCCAGTATGCGTTCCCTGGTCACAGTATATGTTCAGAGATGGTCAACAGTGTAAAGTATCCGGCTGGGGACTTGATGAAGGTAAATAATGCTTACTATTTGGTGAGATTATAAAAATGTTTTCTTTGGAGCAAATATGCTCATAGTTTAGCACCTATCTAAACCCCAGTGGCTATCTAGGTTCCATTTCAGAGGTGGGATTCAGCAGGTTCTGACCAGTTCTGGAGAACCGGTAGCGGAAATTTTGAGTAGTTGGAGAACCGGTAAATACCACCTCTGACTGGCCCCGCCCCCATCTATTCTCTGCCTCCCCAGTCCCAGCTGATCGGGAGGAAATGGGGATTTTGCAGTAACTTCCCCTGGAGTGGGGAGGAAATGGGGATTTTGCAGTAACCTTCCCCCAGGAGTGGGGAGGGAATGGAGATTTTACAGTATCCTTCCCCTGCCACGCCCACCAAGCCATGCCCACCAGGCCACACCCACAGAACCGGTAGTAAAAAATTTTGAATCCCACCACTGTTCCATTTGGTGACCTAAAGCTACGGAGGGCCCTTTTATTGATAATGTTGTAATTGTTGATTGGAAATCATCCAGAGTTTGATATAAGACGGGCAGTTAGATAAATGTTTTAAATAAATAAAATTCGCTAGGTACAGGTAGTCTTCACTTAACATCTGGCCATTCTTTGAAGTTATGACAGACCCCCATCCCCACCCCCACCCAAAAAGCTACTTATGACCATATTTTGAAGTTATGGCTGCTATAGTGTCCCATGGTCATTTGTTCTTACAACCTTCAGCACAGATATTGTAACAGCTCCCCTGCTTCTCTCCCCCATCTCACCTTTGGGCCTGCCCATCTCCCATTTACTTTCTGAAGTTCTTCAGACCTCATGTTGGGGAAAGAGGGCAGGCCACTTATTCTTGGGATGTTTGGCTGCCTCCCAGAAGAGCGCACCAATTTCAGTATTCCCACAATTCTGTATAGACATGTCAAAATGGCATCCGTTTCCCAGAGGCTGCCACATGGCCCAGGGACAGACCATACTATTCTGCATTCCTAATGCAGTCTGTACAGAGTTGTAGAAAGTGCCAGAGCTCTGGAGATCTTCAAATTATAAGTGTGCAATGGATGACACGGAAGAGGCCAAAGGAAGTGACCTGGTGAAAAGGGGGAATGTCTGTAGGGATCTGGTGTGGGGAGAAGCAGGCCCAAGGGCTGTGGGGACCCCAAGGGGCAGAGAGTGGAACATGGGGTATCTCAAGGGATGGGGTAGGCCTTGGCTCACCCCTGAAGCACCCCATACTCCATTTAACAGCCCGGTGTGGTCTCCCTGCATCAGGGAGAGCAGGGGTTCGCTGAGACTGTCTCGTTTAACTTTCAACACAAGGAAAAAATGTGCAAAAATGCAATATTCTTAAATAGGATGAAAAGAAATGCCCTACAATGTATATATTTTGAAAAAAGGCATACATGATTTTTTTTAAAAAAATTAATTATTGTCACAAAAAGAATTGGGTCAATTAAGTCAATTTGAATTTTAAAACATTAGAAAGATTTGACAACCTACTGGAAATCTTTTTATAATTAAGCTTTGGTATTGATTTATCTGACTCTTTCCCATTTCTTGTTTAGAATCTACACGGCAATATGTTCTTAAATGGGGTTATGTTAATCTAATGGATAACTGTTCAGAAATCTACAAGAATCGATATTTCAAAGGAATGGAATGTGCCGGTGAGCATGAAATGTATCATTCTTACCTATATTCTGACACAATTACCTGAGCTGGTAGATAGAATGGGCCATCAAATGTTGGTCTCTGATCAAAAATTTCAATATTAAATATATCATCCCAATCTAGAATGCATTCCTTTCCAGCCATCACAAACCAATTATGGATAGGTAATTTAAAACATTGTTTTGAGGAAGAATTTCATTGGCAGCATCCATCCAGCTCTGGGCACACAAGTTTTTATGCACTTTGGGTTTTCTTCCAGATTGACATTATTTTGATTCAGTATTAAAAGCCAGTATAGAATAAAGGTTCACATATTGAACTAGGGATTTGAGATCTGAGTTCAAGTTTACCTCAACCATAGAAGCTTAACGCTGACATTGAATCAATTGCTATCAATTCAATCACAATCTCTCAATACCTCACAGGATGGTTGGTTGTGGCAAAAACAGGAACAAGGAATCTTGTGTATATACCTTGAACTCCTGGGGGAAAGACAAGATGTAAATCTCAAAAAATAATAAAGTAAAGTAAAATAATAAAATGAGTGATAAAAATAGTTTAACTGAATGAATTACAAATACTTTAGATTAAAAATCATAGCATACAAGTAATATACTGCATATATGCAGTAGTATGTTTTCAGTGAATGACCAGCAAATGTGAAATGTGAAATTCTGCTTAAAAATATAAAATGAAGAATGTTCATAGGCAACTCTTTTTGTTTTTCTTATTTCAGGTACGGATGATGGTTCTGTAGATGCCTGTAAAGGTGATTCAGGAGGACCTTTGGTTTGTTTTGACCCTAACAATGTGGGATATCTTTGGGGTATTGTGAGCTGGGGTGAAAACTGTGGTGAAAGGGGACATCCTGGTGTTTATACAAAAGTGGCACTCTATTTTGATTGGATTGCTCGACATACTGGAATAAATCTCATTGCCAAATATAATTTGTGATTGTTAGAATGCAAACATTTATCAGCATTAATGAAACAAAGATCAACTAGAAAACTGGTGGCTCAGTTCAACAAATATTAAGTACTTGAAGTTTAACTGATTTAACTAAGCAACAACAACAGTTCCTATACAATTTGAAATTTTGCTTTGTTGTTTGTGCCTTTGAGTCAGTCTTGACTCCTGGCAGCTGCCTGATCCCTGCAATTTTGGTAAGATTTCAGAAATGGTTTGCCATTGCCTCTTCATAGGGGCTGAAGCAGAGTTGACTGGTCCCAGGTTGGCCAGGTTGGCCAGGTGGCTTTGTACCTAAGGCAGTTTCTAGCCTGATGCTTTAACCACTATACTAAATTGGAAATGGTAGAATTATTTGAAACATCTTCCTAAGTAGATATATACTATATATATAAAAGTAGAGTTTAAGCCTGTTAAAATCTCTACCGGTAATACTTAAAAGCTTATTTCAATATGGATTATGCCCCAGAAGAAGAGCTCTAGTGACTTATAAAATTTTACATTTATAGCTTTAAAACCTTGCTGATTTTTTAGAAAAATCTGCTCTATTTTTTATGTATTCACTTTGTATATTCAAATAAAAAATGATGCATGCAACAAGCAATAAGTTTCTCATTAGTTTTGTTTTGTATTAAGATCCACTAACTATGCATGTTAGTGATATAACAATATTACAAATATAAAGATACACCCTAGAATATAAACATAGAGCACTACTATATATACTGTTTTCCATATCATTTAAATCCAGAATGTGCTGAAGGTGAAACATATCAAACTGCACATATTTCTTACAAAAATGCACCGCACATTATAGACAGCTTTTCACATTCTGGAAACATGGAATGGCCACTTATGGCACAGACTGAAAAATATGTTTGCCATTATTTAGAAATAAGCAGAATAAGGCATCACAATTTGGTAGTGTTGTAAGGAATATCCTTCTGGGTTCAGTTCCAAGTGGGGAAAAAGACACTGGATTCACGGAAGTTGCTTGGAAAGAAGGTTTAATGGTAGACAGGAGCACATGGCAGGGGCTGCTGAACAGAAAAGGTGGATCACATGCTTCCAGATGTTGGGTGAGGAGAAAAGGAAAGAAAAGATGCTGAGTCTCTTGGTTTTATGACCTCTGTTGGGCCCCACCTCTTAGTTTCCTGTTCCTGTGTATGTAATGCACTCCGATTGGCTGTCAGACTCCCAGGAGCATGCTGTTGCAACTCTTGTGGGCTGTCCTGAGTCCCAGGCTTGGCTGATGTAATCTTCCCAGGTCCCATGTGGTGTAATCAAAGGGCTTTGGGCAATTCCTAATATGGCTCTGTCTGCAGGAGATCTTTGTTATATAGAATAGACTGCTCCAGGCTATTAACAAAGGGGGTGGGGTGGGTGAGCTGGGCTATTCCTTGCTGGCACATTGACAAAGGTGGGGGCTCCTAAGAGTGAGTCTGTTTCCTTTCTAAAAGCATGTTTCTCAATTTCTCTAGGGGTATTCTATATAATGTTCTGCCTTTTTAATATTTCCTAGGATATTTCATTTTCCTAGGAGAGGGTTGGGTGCTAACTTCCTACAGTAGTATCTGCTGAAAAAGATTAAGAGCCCTGGACAGGCAGCTACAGGTAAAAATAGCTTATTTACTTGCAAGACAGTAAGGACAATGTTTCTCTCTTCTCTTTCTTATTTAAAATGGCAGAGAACCTAAAGTGATGTACCGGTATATACATTTCTAAGGCAGCTGAATGTAATTGAACCACAAATGCAAAAAGACAAGCCAAACAGAAAACAAAAAGAAGCTTGACAGGATTAAGATGTTTCTTCTTTCAGCAGTGGACTTGCTAATAACTACAAGGTTAATAGATATACAATGCTGGAGGCATTGTTGTGATCAGCAAAAGGTTCAGACAACTTCAAGAGAGATAAAAAATTAGGAAAGAACATTCATTTAAGAAACCTTTGTAGGGGAAAGGAAGGGAAGGGGAGGGGAGATGGTCAGGCTTCCACTGAGGTGAGGAATTTGACAGCTGTCCAAAAGAACTACAGGCATATGGTGGAGATGAATGAGTCACTGCTGAAGGGAATGGAATTGGCAATCTGCAAACAAGACATGATATCAAGGAAAGTGTGTTCTTTCCCAGGTGCAAAGATGTAGGATGTGAAAAAGAGATTGACCTCACTAATCAAAGCTAAAATGTAATTGGATAATCCATCACCCAATGAATTCATTCAATATATGGTGCTTAATGGAACTATGTCTACATGAAGGAAGGTATACAGTGGGATAGTTAAGGGTTCTGTCGTCAGCCCAGTTCTATCTTCGGCTGCACCAATGGAAGTATAATGTCAACATCAGGAAAAGTTATTGTCCCTCTACATGCTGGTCAAGGGATATCATATCTGGTTTTGTTCTACACAAGAAGGGTGCTGAGAAAATGGGAAGAGTGTAAAGAAGAGCAATAATGATGATTAGAGCATGGAGGATGAATTCTATGAAGAATAGTAAAAGAAGAACCTAAAGAAGAGGAAGTCTTTCATTACTCGTAGTCATCAGGAAGAAGGCGTAAATTTATTCTTTATAGTGCCTGAAGGTAGGACAAGAACTCCTATGTCGAAACTTAAATGAGATGCAAATTCAAAATGAGTCATTTCCTGAGCACTATTAAGCAGTCAAATTTTTGGAGTTGTTTGTGCTCCATCACTGGAGATTATTTTTTTTAAAGGCGTAGTCTAAGGACATGTCCAAAGAAGTGATACTAAGGCAGTGAAAGGATTGGGAACCAAATCTTACAAGGAAAGGTGAAAAGACCTAGGCTTGTAGAAGAGAAGACTGAAAGGGAACATGATGGCTGTCTTCACTGGTAGTCACATTGTAGAGGCTTAGTATTTATTCCCATTTGCTCCAGAGGATAAGAACTACGGAGATGAAACTTTAGGGATGTAGATATACATTATACAATTAAAAGCATTTATTGTAGTAAAAGCTGTCAGTCAGTGAAATAGGCTACCACATGGAGTGGATGTTTCCCCTTCACTGGAGATTTTCAAACATAGGCTAGATATGCTAGATATGTAGATACGCTACAAAAATCTATGCCACCAAATAAAGACTGAATGCACCAATTATCACATTAATCAAGAAGAAAACCTTCTACGCACGAAATCCACCCGCGCCTTCTATAACTTTGTAAATAACCAACTCAAAGACTCGAGATCCATCCCACCCCTTAAAGGACCTAATGGTAAAGACTATAACGATGAAACCATTAAAGCCAACCTCTTTAACACATTCTTCGGCTCAGTCTTTGTAAACAGCAATGGCTCATGCCCAATATTTCCTAGTCGTACCACAAATAATTACAACGATCTAACACAAATTGATTTTACAGAAGATAACGTTGCAAAGGCATTACGCAACCTAAAACCATCTCTATCTATTGGACCTGATGGACTATGTGCATATTTCTTAAAAAAGCCCTCCACAGCCTTAGCTGAACCTCTCAGCATAATCTTCGATAAATCTTTCAGGACTAGCTCCTTACCCAACTTATGGTCACTAGCCACAGTCATCCCTATCT
>QLTV01003663.1:1284494-1311381 GCA_003457575.1 Thermophis baileyi
TTATCTGCCACAATGTCCTACCTGTCAATGACTACTTCACCTTCCACCACACCAATCCACGAGCACACAATAGATACAAACTTCATGTAAACCGCTCCAAACTCGACTGCAGAAAACATGACGTCAGCAACAGAGTGATTAATGCCTAGAATTCACTACCTGACTCTGTGGTTTCTTCCCCAAACCCAAAAAACTTTAACCTTAGACTGTCTACTGTCGACCTCACCCCATTCCTAAGAGGTCTGTAAGGGGCGTGCATAAGCGCACCAGCGTGCCTACCGTCCCTGTCCTACTGTCCTATTGTCCTCATCTATCTGTATTCACTTTGATTATGTTTATGTTTATACCTATACCTGCTATCTTGTACATGTTTGACAAACAAATAAATAAAATAAATAAATAAATACTGGGCTTATGAGTGGAAGGTTGGTAGTTCAAGACTTAAGTACCACATGACAGACTGAGATTCCATTACTTGCCCCAGCTCCTGCCAACCAAGCAATTCAAAAGCATGCAAATGTGAGTAGATAAATAGGTACCACTTCGGTGGGAAGGTAACAATGTTCCATGCACCTTTGGCATATAGCAGGGGTGTCAAACTCAAGGCCTGGGGGCCAGATCCGGCCCACAGGGTGCTTAGATCTAGCCCACAAGGCCCCCCTGGAAACAGTGAAGGACTGGCCTGCAGTTCCTCTGCAAGTGAAAATGGAGCTCAGGAGGGCTGCGTGTGGCCCTCTCGAGCTCCGTTTTTGCTGGCAAAGGATTGCAGGAGGCCGCTGTAGCCGAAATGGAGCTCGGGAGTCTGTTTTCATTGGCAGAGTGCTCAGGCCACCATAGGCGCCCCTGCTACAAGTGACGTCGAGCTGGCCATGCCCAACCTGGCCACACCCACTCCAGCCCCCCAAGGTCAAACACAACCCTGATGTAGCCCTCAATGAAATCAAGTTTGACACCCCTGGCATATAGTCATGCCAACTACATGACCACAGAAGCTTCTTCAGACAACGCTGGCTCTTCAACTGTGAATTGAAGATAAGCATTGCCCCCTAGATTAGGACGCAATTGGCAGGGGAAACCTTTACCTTTAGAGAACCTTGCAGTGTAGGGGATTGGCCTTGATGACCTGTTTGGTTCCTTCCATCCTCTATGATTCAATAATTCCTGCTTAGGTAGGGAATTGGATCAAAAGACTTCAGAGATTCTTCCTGATCCTATGATGTTATGAAATAAGCACAGAGCACTAGCCAGACATGCCACGGTTGAATACTCAGTTTATTACTTCAAAAGATACCATCCCCTTTAATAAAAATATGGTAACCATTCACAAATAGAAATATTTCATGAAAACAAAGTCCATGTATATTTTGTCATGATGTGCTGTAGTAGAAAGTGAAATTATGTGTAGTTCCAGATAAACAATGATTGACCATTTTGGTCTCTCCCCACCCATTATCTGTTCTGTAGTAATGATAAAACTTTTTTATTTCTTCCATTCAATCATGTCTGATTCTTGGATACTGCCTGGACAAGTTCCTGCAGTTTTCTTGGCAAGATCTTTCATTCCTACGGCTGAGATTCTGGCCCAAGGTCACCCTTCTAGTCCCATCTCAAGCACAAAGCTAGCTTGGGGACCCTGGCCTAGTCATCCCTAGGAACCAGGCAGTGACAAATCACTTCGGAAAAACCTTGTCAAGAAAACTGTAGGGACTTTTCTGGGCAGTTTCAGAAAATTTGATATAATTGAATGGGGGGGAAAGGAAAAAATATACAGTAATAGGAAGGGATGGAAGAGGGGGGAAAGAAAAAAAGCTTGCTGGAATCAATACTTTTGAACTGTTTTTGGAATTACAACACCCAGAAATTCTAATCAACATGGCCAGAAGTTAGCTAATTACATTGACCTATACAAGCCAGGTGATCTCAGACCACATGAATGTTTATGGATCAGTGTGTCAGGTGACTCCATGAGATTCAACGGGCCAACTGTGAAAAAGCATCATCTTTTAAAAATTAGCAAGCTAAGGAAAATGCAAATGAAAAGGAATAAAGCTTTTTAAAATGAGTTTTAAAAAAAACACCCTTCTCCAAAGTTCCCTCCACTCTATTGTACAGTACCTCCTTTACCCACTGAAGGGGGGGGGAAGTAGAGGGAGTTATTGACACTATGAAATGCTCCCTCAAGTGGAGATTGTAGGAGTTCCTTGTTAGTCTATGGTAAAAAGAAGTTTGCAGCACATTTCCGACTAGTAAATTGTATTAAAACGCTGTCTAAGCTTTTCGCGAGCCACGCCTCACACTTCATCAACACATCTGATGCAATTTGTCAGTCGGGAAAGATGCTACAAACTAATATTTTGCCCTCACGTGAAGGAGTGCTATGCACAAAGTTTCATTGAACAGAACAACAGAATAGAATAACAGAGTTGGAAGGGACTTCGGAGGTCTTCTAGTCCAACCTCCTGCTCAGGCAGGAAACCCTATACCATTTCAGACAAGTGGTTGTCCAATCTCTTCTTAAAAACTTCCTGTGTTGGAGCATTCACAACTTCTGGAGGTAAGTAGTTCCACTGATTAATTGTTCTAACTGTCAGGAAATTTCTCCTTAGTTCTAGGTTGCTTCTCTCCTTGATTAGTTTCCACCCATTGCTTCCATTGAATCCATTGGGGACAGAGGGTCTTCACGCAAGGGATCACCTGGCAGGGAGGGAGGCTTCGTATTGTTCCAGGTTATAATAATATAAGCTGTCCCTTCAAGTCAGTTTAGATTGTAAATCACATTTAGAAAGCTTTGAATGCCAAAGAAAACTGCTTCTGTCTCTTTAAGTGAAAGATCAGATGAAAGAATATATGTACAAATGAGGCCCTGGGGATCCGAGGAAGTTGAGATAGGACCTAGGTGTGGGTATAATGGACATGAGAGTGAGGAGTATGAATTCTGAAAACCATTTACTCTTGTCTTCATTTCTTTGCCTTAAAACATACGATTAAACAGCTTTTATTCCTTTTGCTTTTCTGCTGTAATAGGGGATTTGCAATACAGGCTTGCTAACAGTTGCCAATACTTGATAGTATTGTGAGGGGCCCGCCGTGGGAAGAGAGGGGGGGCGCAGGGTCCATGATCAGGGCCTTGGCAGCTTTCAGAGCCAGGGTCCTTATACCTTGGTACCAAAAATAAAAGTATATTCTCGTTTCACATCTTGTGTTTGGCCAGAGGTCTTCAAACTTGGCAACTTTAAGACTTGTGGACTTCAACTCCCAGAATTTCTGGGAGTTGAAGTCCACAAGTCTTAAAGTTGCCAAGTTTGGGGACCCCTGTTGGCGATCAACTGGCTTCGACACCAAGCTAAGGCCCAGTTTTGGGGACAACATAAGGCCCTTGGAGGAAATCTGTGCTAAACCACTTCTCGGATCGCCCGCTCAGCCTGACTCTTTGCGCCACGACTTCTTCCTTTGTTTTCCAAAAGATTGGCAACGCCCCTCCCCCCCTTCCGCCCAGACGTTCGTGGGGTTGGGGGCGGGGCGACCTGACTGTGTTGCGGAAGCAGGTACCGAAAGCTTTTTGCGGCATGGTGGACATTTTCCGGCCTCGGCTGACTACAGGTGCGAGGACTCCGAGAGACCTCTACCCGCGCGGGTGAGGGGAAGCTACTGGGGCGCCGTGCCCGTAATGAGCTGCCCGTTAGCATTTGGAGAGATCCAGCTTTCGCGTTTCCCGGAACTTTTCGAACGCTGCTGTGCCCAAAGTTCCAGAACCCACGGCT
The DNA here is from genome assembly GCA_003457575.1 of Thermophis baileyi. Taxonomy (NCBI): domain Eukaryota; kingdom Metazoa; phylum Chordata; class Lepidosauria; order Squamata; family Dipsadidae; genus Thermophis; species Thermophis baileyi. The sequence continues at coordinate 1,288,256 of QLTV01003663.1, forward strand.
TTCATGCGTGGGAGTTCTAGAACTTCGGCCCGGGGGCCTTCGGAGATGCCGGTAAGGCGAGCGGTCTTGTTGCCGCTGCTCGTGACCGGGGCCTTACTCGCCGTGCTGCTAGAGCCGAGCCGGTGCCAGGAGCCTGAAACTCCGGATTGGAGGATGACATTGAAGACTATCAGAAACGGCGTTCATAAGATCGATACCTACATAAATGCTGCTCTGGATCTCCTGGGAGGAGAAGATGGACTCTGTCAGTATAAATGCAGTGATGGTAATAATCATACTATATTAGAAGAAATGTATGTAAGTTTGACTATTTGTTATAAAGCCAAACATGTTTAATGAATTTATTTATTTTTCCTATTCAAAGGTATGTTAAGAGAATGTCATAAAAATAAATAACAAAAACACTTGAATTGCTTTTGGTAAAGTCAGGAAAATCTGAGATTCCCAGCCAGCTTCATAACAGGAAAAAAACAGGTTATAAATACAATGTAGTTATTCAAATCAGACAATGTCTTTAGGTTGCAGATGACAGATGTAAACATTAATGATGATAAACTGGAGATAGAACAGCATATTCCTATATTGGACTATTGCAGAAATAGTCATACTAAGTTTAGTGGAACTTAATCCCAGGTAAATGGTTATAGGATTGAAGTCACCTATTTGTATTTTCAAGGGATGCCTAAAATATTTGTTTAAAATACTAGCAATAACATTATTTTGGCGTCTTACTGCATACAACATAGCTATTGTTATAGCTTATCATGATCTTAAGCATATTCAGTTCATGTTATTTTGTGAAAATGCAAAGGATTATATTGCAGAGGAGATTATGTAATCATCAATTCTGCTAAACGGATTAGAAAATTTGGAAATGGATGTGAAACATAATCCCTTCTTCTTTCAACGGCATTTAAAAGGTTAGGTTAACTCATTGAAACCCAGTTTCCACATATTTATTGCTTTAATTCTTTGAATTTACTGTGGTTTCACAACCTTAATCTTATGCCCATATCATTAGGGGAGGTTTGGCAAGTGGTTAGAGATAAACCTCTACATAGTAAGGCTAAAGTAAATTAATGGAACTTTATTAACATGCCCAAACTGAATAGCTATAAAAAAAAAACTTGATTGGCATTTTAATTTCATAATTGGTATCCAGTACAGCCCTTCAAACAATTAACAGAAGATAACTCCAAAGACAGTAGTGATTCATTTGGTCACAATTTGAGAATTGCATTGCAATTTTATATTCATTCACTTGGTAAATTCATTCAATTCAAGGGGCATGATTTCTGAATAGACGTGTATAGTACTGTGAGATTAAGTTGTTTAGCGTATCATTTTTGTATAATTAAAATAAGACTATTATCTTGTTAAATTCAGACACTTGAGACAATAGATGGAAAAGTGGTATGGATATGTAACTAGGGACTTTGGTTCAAATGCAGATTCAGTGGAAATTCAGGGAATGACCTGGTAGCTACATTTCATCTCATCCCAAGTACTTCACCAGGTTATTGTTAAGAGGAAAAGTTTGGAGGAGAAAGTGCTATGTACAATACCTTAAGTACCTGAAAGTTGTGATGTATAACTAATGAATAAATGTTCATATATCTATAACAATAGATTAATAATTTATTAGCTTTGTCTTGAGTCAGTCTGGAAAAATCAGAAGCATTTTACATATTCTAATCTAAGCACTCAATGTTTTACAGGATACAAACCTTTACCTCGCTATGACTATAAGCCTTCACCACCCAATGGATGTGGTTCTCCACTCTTTGGAGTTCATGTAAGTTGCTAACAGACGTGCAGAATACTCCATGTATGAACTGATCCTTTCACAGAACCCATGGGGGGACTTGGTCCAGACACACATTTTGGATGTTTGGGTCTGTGCACAGAACAAAATGAATTTGTTTTTTTCTAGGTAGAAGTGGCAGTTGGTACAGAAAAAGTCAAATGTACTAGCAATAGCACTTAGACCTATATACCTCTTTACAGTGCTTTACAGCCCTCTAAGCGGTTTACAGAGTCAGCATATTGCCCCCAACAATCTGGGTCTTCATTTTACTCACCTCGGAAGGATGGAAGGTTGCGTCAACCTTGAGCCTGGTGAGATTTGAACTGCCAAATTGCAGGCAGCTGGCTGTCAGCAGAAGTAGCCTACAGTACTGCACTCTAACCACTGCTCCACCATGGCTCACTAGCAGCTGAAGTGAGAGAGGGAAGGCAATGGGAAGATTTGGGGTGACTGAGGAAATGGGATATGCCATTCTGGGACTTCAGCAATGGCAGAGCGGGAGGGAAGGAACTGGAAAGACGGAGAATGGATGAGTGATGAGATGTGCTGTTATGTGGAGGACAGGAGAGAAGGATGAAAGTGTAGCAGCCTTGTCCTACACATCCTGTTCAGTTTTATTTCACCCAGAGCCACAATAATCTAAGCTTCCTGAGTTTTGGTTCTCCTGAACTGTGGCTTACCCAGAGTGATTCAGCAGAATATGTAGAATATAATTTTTTTTTGCCCGTTCCATTTTGTGCACACCACTAGTGCCTAATTAAATACTGGCTCCTGAATGTAAGTTTTGAAGAAAGCGGTAGTGCTAAAACAACATATATCTGAGTTAAATTTCAATAGGTGCGCTTTTACAGTATAGAGAGTAGGTTATTTTTTTCTTGGCAGCCAAGCATTTCATTTTTGCAGTGTTTAAAAAACTAATGCTCAGCCCCTTACTGTCAATTTTCACAACTCGAGAACAGCCAGATTCTCTTTGTATGACTCATTTACCCAAAGTTTTCTGAGTTGAACAGCACACCAAATCATAAATGATGAATCATGTTATCTCTTAGTCTAATATTTCTTGGTGTCTTGTGAAAATATTCTTTATCTACCATGGCATATTAAATTTTTTAAAGCTCTGAATTAAAGTAAGTAAGCTCTTTCCTATTTTTGATAATAGACAGTTGTAGCACCAGAGAATAACTGGATAATAGGTAAATCAATGTGGTATAATATAGGAAATCAACGTAATTCTATTACAGTACAATTTATGGGGGCTCATTCAGTGAAAGTTTAAAAGACCAATTTGAGGTGGGGTGGGTTTTACTCTTGAGTGCCCTTTGGACTAGATAACATTATGTAAACTATTTCATAATGCATAATTTGCATTCTATCACTTTCATAATGACTGCATCATTTGCATAATGGCATCTTTACACAAATGATATAAATTCAATGAGAATTTTTAACTTTGTGTATGAAGTCCATTGCTAAATCAGACTTTCATTGTTCTGTGGTATAGTTGCTCTGATAAATCTATTAAGATTTCATCCAACTTTGATGATTTTTAAGATTTTCACTTCTTATTCACTTGGTTTTGTTACTAATTTTTTTTATGGCTCTCACAGTATGATTTTAATGAGCCGAGGTGGCGCAGTGGTTAGAGTGCAGCACTGCAAACTACTTCAGCTGACTGCTAGCTGCAGTTTGGCGGTTCAATCTCACCGGCTCAAGGTTGACTCAGCCTTCCATCCTTCTGAGGTGGGTAAAATGAGGACCCAGATTGTTGGGGGCAATATGCTGACTCTGTGAACCGCTTAGAGAGGGCTGTAAAGCACTATGAAGCGGTATATAAGTCTAACTGCTATTGCTATTGCTATTGATATTTTCCCGACCAGCTGGGAAATCTATTATCAATATTTGGTATCAGATTGCAAAGTATCAATAATATAATTTCCTGCTAATGGAAGAGACCAAAGAAATTAGAAGTGGAAAGGTTTAAATCAAGTTAGTGCATTTTAACCTGCCAACCCTTTTCCTATCTCTTCAAATCAGCACAAAAGCCTGAAAAACCTACCAGTTGTTTGACATCATTGCACTATTGTCACTTCCTTGTAGTTCCAACTTTCAAAAAGTACAGTTAAAAAGTGTCCTCCCCCGCTCCTCGTCATATTGCCCTCTTCTCCGTACTTATTTTTTGGAAGAGGTTTTCTTATTCTTTGATCAATGCATTGCGGCATTCCCATCATCTTTCATCCATTCTTGGAGCTCCTTCAGAAAGAGACAATTTCTTAATTTCATGAGCTTGAAGTATTTAACTCTCAAGATGCTAATCATTGGAACTTGTTTTTCAGTTTGACATTGGCATTCCTTCAATGACAAAATGCTGCAATCAACATGACAGATGTTACGACACCTGTGGGAGCAAAAAACATGATTGTGATGAGCAGTTTCAATATTGCCTTTCAAAGATCTGCAGAGATGTGCAGAAGACATTAGGATTACCTGAGTCTGTGCAAGGTGAGCCACTCTTGAGAAATATGGTGTGATAGAGGTTTACCAAGATTATATAATCTGAGCCCAACTAAACAGAAATTTAAACCAGAAGATCTGGTTAATGTGATTGCATTATCTACCACTTGGTTATTCTACATGTTCAAATACCACTTCATAATGCCTTGGTAAGGCCACACTTGGAATACTGCATTCAGTTTTGGTCGCCACGATGTAAAAAAGACGTGGAGGCTCTAGAAAGAGTGCAGAGAAGAGCAACAAAGATGATTAGGGGACTGGAGGCTAAAACATATGAAGAACGGTTGCAGGAACTGGATATGTCTAGTTTAATGAAAAGAAGGACTAGGGGAGACATGATAGCAGTGTTCCAATATCTCAGGGGTTGCCACAAAAAAGAGGGAGTCAAACTATTCTCCAAAGCTCCTGAGGGTAGAACAAGAAGCAATGGGTGGAAACTAATCAAGGAGAGAAGCAACTTAGAACTAAGGAGAAATGTCCTGACGGTTAGAACAATTAATCAGTGGAACAACTTGCCTCCAGAAGTTGTGAATGCTCCAACACTGGACGTTTTTAAGAAGATGTTGGATAACCATTTGTCTGAAGTGGTGTAGGGTTTCCTGCCTAAGCAGAGGGTTGGACTAGAAGACCTCCAAGGTCCCTTCCAACTCTGTTATTTCTATTTCTAAATGGATAGGTACGTACTTTTGTTCAGTTATTTAAAGGAAATCATGTTTGAATAAAGAATGTATCGGAATCACGCATTAAGTTTTAATTAAAACTCTTCAGATTAAACCAACCATCCACTTAGTTTTCAGGATTAAATTAAATTACTTGTAGGCTAAGCTAATAGTTTCTCTGTCTAATTTTTTTCTCTTTACTTCCTTGAAATTTGGATTTAAAACATGTTCTGCAAGTAAGAGGATGGGGATTTAAGACTAAATATTAAGGAGAGAATAAAATGTCCAAGTTTTGCTAGTTAAAAAAATCATTGTGTAGCTTCATAAACATATTTGTGATTATAATTTATTGATATTGTAGGAGTAATTAAATTATACTTACAGTTGTGCATACAAATATGCATTAATATTATTGTGATTAATATTTAATAGTTTTGATTTGTTGATTAATATAGGAACTGTTTCAGGAGAAAATTAGGGAAATTAGCTATTTGCATTGCTCTTCAAATTGCATATCTATACTCTTTGAATTATTAATTTCTCCTATCTTAGCTATTTGGATGAAATCTACCAAGAAAGCAGTAATAGGAGATGATATTGCATTTTTTTTAACATTAAAGTAATATAGGAGACACTGTACATTATTTAGCTGCTCCAAAATAATTCCCAAAGTCATGCCAATAAAATAATAAGATATATAATATATGACTAGCAAGCTTCTTGTAAACATTGCCAGTTCTAATTCTAAGTCTTTGTGGGTTAATTTCTGCAACTTCAGATTGGGTAAAGAACATAGCATTAATTGTGATTTGAATCACCCATTGCCCAAAGCTATGACTGTACTATGCTTTATTTATCTTTTCTCCTCAAGCAGGTAATGACTTTTCTTTATTGTACTATTAAAGATATTTCCCTATCTTGCAGCTTGTGAATCTACAGTACAACTCGTGTTTGATACAGTCATACATCTCGGATGCAAGCCATATCTTGACAGTCAGAGAGCTGCTTGTATATGCCAGTATGAAGTCAATAGAGACCTATAACAAGATTGTTCTGAAGTGATAGAGCCCTTTATTGTTACAAAGCTGTCCTAAGGATACAGTGAGCATGAAAATGGACTGTCTACTCACCAGAAGACATTAATATGTATATTTTTATGTTGCACTTCTTTCATCAGCTGTGTATGCATTCTTAAACTATAAGGATCTGGGGCACCTCTTTTAGAGATGAAAAGGATATTTTGGCAACAGCCTTAAGTAGATAGGATTGTCAGTGAATGCTGCTCTAAACTGAAGGAAGTGAATCATGAAGTAGGTCAATCCTTGGGGTCACAATGAATCAATATCTCTTTTGGTTGATTTTTCTTATAGAAGAAAAGTACTCAAAAAGGCAAAAACCAAATATTTGAGAGACTTTAAAAAATATGACTGACAACATTCAGTTATTTGTATTTTGACATTGTGTGATGTGTGTAATATTTGTCCCTACCACAAAATAGCTGTTTTACAGCTGTCCAAGGGTATTGTAATTCTGTGAAAACAATATATAGTTTGTTAACTATTTAAAAAATGTCCATTGAAGAAAAATATCCTATCATGAATTGAAAAACCAGAAAATGTTTGATACGAAGATATTTGTCCTTTATTGTGTATGCTGTTTAAATATTACATCCCTTTTATTCTGGAATATCTCAAAATTTAATTTTAAGACTGATTTATCATTCTTTCTTATGGCTAGGAATCGCTTTAACTGTGCAAGGATTCTTTCATGGGTTGTCATAATTGCATTTTTTTTACATCAAAGTTTTATATAGTTCTCATTCCAAACGTTTCTATAAATAATCTCTACTGAAGCAAATTCTGCCTCAAGTATAAAAACTGCTGAATTACTTGATAGTACTTGAAAAGTGATCTTTGATGCAATTTCTTCTAGTGCCTTTATTAATGAAATTGACATTTTAAAAGTGAATAGGTGTGAAATAAAATTATCTGTTTAGAAAGGGAAAAATTAAACATGCTAAATTGAATATATGTCATGTATTTTTTCCATCAACAAAATTTAAGAAAACAACTACTAGAAGAAGAACTTACAGGGTAAGTTCACTTGATAAACTTTTATTTTATTATCTTCCACCATTTTATATTTGTTAGCCTTTGAATCCAGTTTCTTGATAACTACCTAAGATTTTATGAGAGGAGTTTGATAATTCCTTTGTACTGTGCTAAAAATCCAGCCTGCTATTACTTTATCTCATGGGTATTTGTGTACAGAAAGAAAGGAGGATTGGAAGTTGTCCTCCATTGATTAGGCACATTGCAAGTTTGCTTACATTATATACAGTATTACTGCACTAGTAGAGTCATTAAAGCAAGTAACTCAGGGTTCTATGAATCTGAACTATGGCTTGCTTATGTAAAGTACCGTATTTTTCGGAGTATAAGATGCACTTTCCCCCCCCCCCACCTAAAAGGGTGGAAATGTTGGGGCGTCTTATACACCGAATACAACCATTTTTGGCCTCCCGCCCTGTGCAAAAACGGGTGCACAGAGGGTTTGGGAGGTCTGCAGAGTGCTCCTGGGGGAGGGCAAAAACGCTGCCGTTTTTCACAAAAACGGGGTGTGCAGAGGGTTTGGGAGGTCTGCAGAGTGCTCCTTAGGGGCTGGGGGAGGGCAAAAACTTTTTTTCTTACTTACCTCTTCGAAATCTTGGTGCGCCTTATACACCGGTGCGTCTTATAGTCTGAAAAATACGGTAAGTTACTCCGGTAAAACAATATAAGATGACAGTGTATAATAGTGAACATCTAAAATCTAAAGTTGATCTTAAGTGAACATTCTGGCAACTATGAAGTATCGTGTTTCCCCGAAAATATGACCACCTCAGAAAGTAGCTTGATTTTTACATGTGCGCCCAATATAAGCCCTACCCCCAAAATAAGCCCTAATTAAGACCCCGCCCACTCCAGAGTGCACAGGTAAAAATTAAGCTAGGGTGGGGATGGGGTGTGTGTGTGGAGCTGCCCTACTACTTACCTTCGGATAGTTGCAGCCAGGCCTCGCACACCTCGGCCCATTTCTTCTGCCGGCAAGGATTTCCTGAAGGCCTCTGTAGCTCATAACAGAGCTTTGGATCGATCCGGAGCTCTATTATCGGCTACAGAGGCCTTCAGAAAAGCCTTGCTGGCAGGAGCCTTTGCTGGCCTTGCCCAATGCAGAAGTTCCTGAAGGCCTCTGATAGTGAAAAAGAGGCTGGGGGCAACGCATGCAAGTGAGGTGAGTCAGTGGACAACACCCCCCCCCCCAAATAAGACCTGGTGCCTTTTTTGGTGGCAAAAAAATATAAGACAGGGTCTTATTTTCAGGGAAACACGGTACTTGTCAGGGCTTATCCAGATCACACTTTTTTTAATTCTCTTTCTTTTTTTGTTCTGCTATAGTTGGAGCAAAAAGATAATGTAGTAGTGCATATGAAATACCCTAAGATGTATTCAAAAATAAAAGGGGAAAAACATTCTGACTTGAAATTCATTTGAAAGGCATACTTAATTGAAATATACATTAGCCATTAGGAGATAAGAATAAGGAATAACTTCAGTCTACCATTTTTCTTAGTATTTTTTCCCTTAATACTATACATGTGTGTTTTTAAATTGTATTTATTTATTTGGGAAATATAAAGGCAGCCCTAATCAATCATGACTCTGGGTGGCTTACAAAATAGTGAGGGAATTAAAAGCAAAGAAGCCTTTTTTGCTAAAAGAGAGAGTCCAGCAAAAGTGAATAACCACTCAAAAGACTACCTTCACTTTCAATTGGTAATTTGCATATTCAATAGTAATAGTTCAGTGGCTAGTTAAAATATGTGAATGCACTTGAAAGCTATTTGTAGCTTTCTTTGATTATAACAAAAGTAACAAAATGTACAAATAATTACTTTATCACTCAGTTTTAGCCTATTTTTCTCCTTTAGTTTCATAGCAAACTTTGTGAGATTGGTCAGCCAAGAAGATCCTTAATGGCAAAGTTCTATCCAAGCAGGAATTGATTCACATTCTTAAATCTTTATTAAACCTAATTCATAAAGTATTTATATTAATCAATACAGAATACTTCTTTATACAAGTAGTCCTCGACTTACAACAGTTCATTTAGTGACTGTTCAACATTGCAACAGCACTGAAAAAAGTGACTTATGACCGTTTTTCACTCTTACGACCTTTGCAGCATCCCCATGATCATGTGATCAAAATTCAGATGCTTGGCACTTGGTTCCTACTTATCGCCATTGCTGTGTCCCAAGGTTCTGGGATCACCTTTTGACAAGCAAAGTCAATGGGGAAGCCAGATTCACTTAACCCCCGGGTTACTAACTTATCAACTGCAGTGATTCACTTAACAACTGTGGCAAGAAAATGGGGCAAAACTCATTTAACAAATGTCTCACTTAACAACAGAAATTTTGGGCTCAATTGTGGTCGTAAGTCAAGGACTACCCGTATTGTATAAAAACTGTCCTGCCCTAAAAAAAACAACTACATGTCTCATAAAAAAGACATAGGACTGAGCTCCATAACATGGGACCATCCTATCTGATGGATCACCTGTTCCCAGTTACCGTCAGCCCATCCCATTAGATCTGATAGAGAAGGCATACTGCGGGTACATCAGCGAGGAACATAACATTTCAGAGCGGAAGGCAGGAGACATCATCTCTGCCATGGTGCTTGCTTTATTGAACATTTTCTCTCCCCGCCCCCTTTCTCAAAATTAGATTAGCTCCATGCCTTTGATATTCTGGAAGACCCTCAAAACCTGGTTATGTTATCAGATCTGGGTCTCCCAGGGAACTAGAGGCATGCTTGGAAGGGTCCATTGCTGAGGTGGCTATTCATATTCTCTCTTTGCCTAGGGTTTGTATATCTGTTTTTATAATATTTTTAATGTGGATTTTTATGTTTTTATATCTATTCTTTAAACAATTCTTGCGTGCCTCCCAGAGTCCTTTTTTTAGTCCTTGTGTGTCCAATCACACTTGACCAATAAAGAATTCTATTCTAAAAAAAATGCTTTAGTGAGATCGGTGGCTATACAAATTTGATTAATAAATAAATGCAACAAATGTTAATAAGAGAAGTCAGATACAGTATCTGTCTTAATATATAGGTACATACCTAAATAGAATGTTATCATTATTGGTTTCATATCTCAAGTAAAAAAAAAAATACCCCTGTGCCTTGAGAATAATATCTGTTTTATCTAAACTGGGTGAAATTTAATATTCATTTGACTTTTGTGGAGTGTAAGATACAGAACATGTTGTTCATGATCCAGTGGCTTGAAAGCTTCCTGTCTCCAGCACATTTCTGAAATGCTTCCTTGGTCACTAGGAAGTTCTTAAAACACTTGGCAAAACTTTTGCAGAACATTTTGATATAAAAATTCAGAAGTGTCTTTTCAGCTTTATTAATGTGCCATGTAAATTCAATGTGTATCCTATATCATATGCTTGTGATTGTATTTAAAATCATTAGTAGTGATCTTTAGTAGATAAGTAATCATTCAGGGAAACTTTCCTGACACACAATTTAAAAATTTCTAGCTCAGCACATGCCACTGTTTTTCAGGTGTCTTCAAAATCCCCTCCAATTAACTTGGGAATCTGTAGTTGTATATTAATTATAACTCTACTAAAATTAAAATGTTTGCAGTGTGTTTTTGATACAGCTCATAGAGATAAAATGGATCCATAGCAAAAGCATTTTAATATGGGCATTCTGCTTTATAGATTAAATAAGGACATTTCACAAAAGACATTTTGATGGTTTTAGCAAGCACTTTAAAAAAAAATATCCAGACTTTTAAATATGTAATTGCTGTAGAATCTGAACAGCATTTTGGCTTGTCACCAACTTTCCTTGTAACATGACTCAAAGCCAGGAATTTATATGGATTATCTTGATGTAGGTCCAAAGTACAGTACAAATAATCTGTGAAGCACAAATTAGAAGAAAAAGAGGAAAATAAGAGTAAAGGAAACTTTCTTTAACTTGTTTTAAAAAGTAGAGTAATTTAAAGAGGAAAGAATTTCAACTGAGATAATCTAGAAGGAGAGTGAACTTGCAATTCTATGTTCAAATCCTGTGGTTTTATTTTTATTATTTATGAGACTTCTTATATGTATTAATAAAATGCATTGCTCTTATCATAAATACTTCATCATGCAATATATAGGAATGGACATGAGAACAATATAAAATGGGCATAAAGTAGAACACAGATATGGAAGCTGTTACAGTTTAGGTAATGAACTTATATTTCTAGTTACTCAACATGACATTCTTTGGTGAATCTTGTATATTATGGCCAGAAAAATAACCATTGTGGCAGGTATTCTGCATAGCACTCTCAGAATTCAACAAAATCATCAATAGTTTACAGGCAGATTAAATTTTAATCCAAGGAAGTAACCCCTTCCTGTGTTAGATTTACAACATGGGTAGTAGTCTTAATATTTAACTTACAAAACTTATTGAAAACTAAAGTATTTATGTAAGATTGGTGTGGTCGATTAGCTGTGCAACATAAAAGATATAAAACCTTTCATGGACAAGGCATGGAACAAAGTGAAATAATAGAAATGGGCATACTCTAAAAGTCACAGGCAAGAGCCTGACAATGAAGTATTTCCATGAACTACAAAAGAGTTTAAATGTGTGTCATTTAAATTTGCAAACCATGATTTGTCAAGCTCAGGTTGGATTTGCCAAACATGAGTTAATATATGGTTCTCTTATTAATGGTTCAGCATGTTGGGTTAATGAAGCCTGTTAGATTAATTTATTATTTAGTGTATTGTGCAAATGTAGGCAGTTCAGTTAATTTGATTAAATGGATCTTCATGTTACACAAACAGCTTCATAATTGCACTTCTTAGTGAACCTCAGTTTTCACTGATGCTATTTATTATCTGATGAGTACAATATAAAATTAACTGCAAATATGTAAAATGATCAGAGCCAAATAGGTTTAGTGTTAAAACCTATTTTAGATGAGACTAGATTAGAAACTGGAGACTATGAGTTCTAAACCTGTCTTAGGCACAAAGCCAGATGGGTGACCTTGAGCCAGTCATAAACTTTATACTTATAAACCAGGGGTGTCAAACTCAAGGCCCGCGGGCTGAATCCGGCCCGTGGGGTGCTTAGATCTGGCCTGCAGGACTGCCCTGGAAACAGCGAAAGACCAGCCCGCGGTGCCTATGCCAACAAAAACAGGCTCCCAATCTCCGTTTTTGTCTGGGACACCCTCCTGCAACCTCCTGCCAGTGAAAATGGAGCTCGGGAGGGCCGCACACAGCCCTCCCGAGCTCCATTTTCACTGGCAGAGGGTTGCAGGAGGCAATTGCAGCCGAAAACGGAGATTGGGAGCCTGTTTTCGCTGGCAGAGCACTCGAGCCACCACAGGAGCCCCTGACACAAGTGACGTTGAGTGACGTCGAGCTGGCCATGCCCACTCCGGCCCCCCGAGGTCAAACACAACTCTGATGCGGCCCTCGATGACATTGAATTTGACACCCCTGTTATAAAGCCTAGGAAGGAGGCAGTGGCAAACCACTTCTGAAATCTTGCCAAAAAAACTGCAGGGACTTGCTCAGGTTCAGTGCAGACTTGAAGGCACCAAAATACTTACAAAGTTACTTATATGTTACTTATAGTAAAGGTGGGATAAAAATCTAATAAATAAAACAAATACTATGCAGATATTAACAAATGTTATGGACATAACTATAAATACTATTATATAATCTAAAATTAAAAATATTGTAGCGAAAGCTTAGCTATTTATTACAACAGATATTTCCAAGTGGATGACTCTTGACACTATCAGTCAGAAGATATTATGCATATATTCCAACTATCTTTCCTTAATTTTTTCTATTATTAGTTTTGCTTCAAAGGAGAAAATAGGTAATAAAGTAAAAATTAATCCCATATGGACCCTACCCATACAGCACTTGAGGCAAAGTGAATATTCAATAAATATCTCATTTATAAGCAGCCATTCTAATTATGGGGAACTTCCATAATCCTGATGGGTTTTGTAATAGCAAAAGTAAAGCCTCCCCCTCTGTTTCATGCAAATACCTGTGTACTCTACAGGTTGTACAGGAAGCATGTGATCCACCTTTTCTGTTCAGGAGCCCATGCCATGTGCTCCTGTCCACCATTAAACCTTCTTCCCAAGCAACTTCCAGGAATCCAGTGCCTTTTTCCCCACTTGGAACCGAACCCAGAAGGATATTCCTTACAACAGGATGCTGGCTTGTTGGGGCAGCTTTCCCTCACGCAACCCCTCCGCCACCCCCTCCTCCTCTCCAGGTATCTGTCCACTCAGAAGTTGGACTCAGAGGAAACTGCTTCCTGCAAACTTTCTCCTCCGTGCTTCCACACACAGCAGCATCGTCCTCCAGCTCCTGTGGGGGGCCAGGCAAGGCTGGGAGGGGGGAATCCAGAGGTCTTTAGTGCAGGAAGGCGAGACCAGGGCGAATCCCAAAGCCTCATCTATCAGAGGAGCCTTACTGTCCCTCTCAGGCCACGTGGAGGACCCCCGGAAAGCAGTGCGGGCTGCCCGGAGCCCTGGCAGCAGAGGGCAAGGGCCTAGCCTGGCCCTCGAGCTGCCGGAGCACTGGGATCCTACAGCCCAGCCCAGCCCTGCTTCCCTGAGGGGGCGCCCAGCCGCGCTTACCTCTTCCTCGAGGCTGCTGCTGCTGTGCTCGCTCTCCTTGGCCAGGTTGCTCATGGTGGGTGTGGGCAAAGTGCGTGGGTCAGAGGGAGGCCTACTCCCTCTCCATACAAGGAGACCTGGCTTTGTAAGCAAAGCAGTCTCAGCAATAGGATGGGAGACCATTAGGAGAGGCCAGGAGGAGGGGGGCAAGAGGATGGCGAGATGGTAGCAGGGCTGCTGGTGGCCAAGTGCTAAGGAAGGACTTTCCTCAGACTCTCCCTCCCTCTCATTCCAATCTCCCTCCCTCCTTCCTTCCTTCCTTCTTTCCTCCTTCCCTTCCTCGCTCCTTCTCCTTTCAATCTCCTTCCTTCCTTCCTTCCTTCCTTCCTTCCTTCCTTCCTTCCTTCCTTCCTTCCTTCCTTCCTTCCTTCCTTCCTTCCTTCCTCCCTCCCTCCCTCCCTCCCTCCTTCTCGTTGCCTTCTTCCTTCTTTCCTTCCTTCTTCCCTCCCTCTCTCCACACCCAGGAAGGGACAAGAGGAGGGGGAGAAGGTAGCAGTGCTGCTGGTAGCCATGGCTTTCCCATGTGGGGGTGGGTGGGAGCCGTCCCGGTGAAAGGGAAGCGCTTGCGGGCTGCAAGCTATGGAGGCGGCAGAGGTACTAGTGGTGGGTGTGACGCTGCTGCTGGGGGTCTACATGCTGGTCTAAAACAACTTTGTGAAGGCCACCCGTGCTGGAACATGGTCAGCAAGCGCTTCCCTTTCAGTGGGACATCAGCCTCCGTGCGCTCACCGCCTATGCGCATGCCAGGGGGAGCGCCTGGATGGGCTGGGGTGGGCTGGGGCTGAGGCGGCGGGGCCGGCCCCTCACTGTCTCCAGGGCAAGATCTAACCACATTGCGGGTCAGATCTGGCCCGTGTGCCTTGAATTTGAAATGTCTGCTTTAACAGAAGCTACCAGTTCAAATCAAGTATCCTGAACTCATGGTGATGCTAGGGAGGAAACAGCTGAAAATTAAATTGCAGATTGGTTTTTTCTTATGGAAATTAGAAAACACCAGCAGAATTTCTCGCCTGAAAGGAAATTTCCCCCTCTTCCATTTCATCTGAGAAAGATTGGCTGGTGTTTTGCTTTCAATTGCTTTGGGTATCAAGTCCTTAGAAGGTCATGAATTAAGATTTGAATGGCACGGTTACCTATGGTAGGTATATCTATGGTAAGTTAAAGTAAATGTTGAGTTCAACAACCATTTTATTAGACCTGCCATTCTGAGAGTTTGGAATAAATATAAAACAAGGTTTTCCATGAAGGTGCCTCTTTGGGTCTCCCCACAGAATGCTTTTTTAAAGAAAAGAAATAGCAATAGCACTTAGACTTACATACCGCTTCACAGTGCTTTACAGCCCTCTCTAAGTGGTTTACAGAGTCAGCATATTGGCCCCAACAATCTGGGTCCTCATTTTACCCACCTCGGAAGGATGGAAGGCGGAGTCAACCTTGAGCCTGGTGAGATTCGATCTGCCAAACTTCTGGCAGCCAGTGATCAGCAGAAGTAGCCTGCAGTACTGCACTCTAACCACTGCGCCACCGCGGCTCATGGTTGAACTGGTGGACTTATGGTAAACTCTCTTTCAGTTTGGGTGACCCTACCCTCAAGTCTAAGGAGGAGGTAGAATCAGAAGGTCATGTCTGCCATTGGTTTACATATCTACAATTGAAAGAAAGATTCAAATTAAACAAAAAGAGTTATGGGTTTAACTTTTGCTAAAAATGAATTGGAAATCTTAATGTGTGATAATGATGAACATATTATTGCTAAAGTCTATAAAAAGTTATTGAATTTAAATCTGTAAAGCATTGCATGATTCAGTGGGCAATGAACTTTGGATATAATAATGTAATGCTTGAAAAATGGGAGAATATGTGGAAGAAAAGTTTAAAATTTACATTAAATTATAACTTAAAAGAAAACTTCTATAAGATGATGTATCATTGGTATTTAACTCCAGACAAGTTGTCAAGAATGTATAAAGGCATTTCAAATGAATGTTGGAGATGCTAATGTAAAGAAGGGACTTTTTATCATTTATAGCGGATGCATGATAAAGCAAAGAAATATTGGAGTAGGATTCATACCTTAATACAGAAAATTCTTAAAGTGAATATAAACAGAAAACCAGATACTTTCCTTTTGGGTTTCATGGAAAAATACTTGGGGAAAAAGTTGGAACTTTGATGTTATACATGTTGATGGCAGCAAGACTACTCTATGCACAAAAATGGAAGGTCACCTCGATCCCTATAATGGACTGCAAAAATTGATGGAGTTAGCAGAGATGGCTAAATTGACTGCTTTGATCAAAGAAAAAAATACAAATACTGTTATTCCTACTTAGAAACAGCTTCTAGACTTTGTGCTTGAGATAGAAAAAAAATGAAATTTTGATTTTTGATTTTACTGATTAAATATATTTGTTGTTATAGAAATGACTAGTATAAATTACTATGTAAAAGTAAAAAGTTGAGCTTTGATGTCAATGCCTTATTCTACTGCACCAAAGGGAGTCGGAAGTCAATGCCTTTTCTTTCTTTTTCCCCCTTTCCCCCCCTCACTTTTCTCTTCCCTTTTCCCTTCCCCATTTTTCCTATTATTTACTTTACTGTATTTTCTTTGTATATGATAAGATTAAGTGGATGGTCTTCAAAATTTAATATTGAAAGAAAAAATTAAAATTGAATCTGCTGTGTAGTGGAAACTTTGTAGGTAAAAATTAGCAGGATTTTCAGAATGGGAAAAGGAAGCATACAAGCTGTAAAAACAGCTGCCAGAGGAAATGGTTAGCCAGGGAAAGGTAACTGAATGGGATAACAGGAAAGGCAAACTGAACTGAAAAACAGGAAAGAACCTATTCTAAGGAGCCATAAAATATCCCCAGAACTGAAAACTGAGCATGCCTAATAGTTGATTAATATTAACTGACACACCGTGCATAAATCAATTTCGTTGTATATATGTACAAATGACAATAAAGGTTATTATTATTATCTCCTAATTTTAATATACAAGGCCTTCACTGTGTCTTGGCTCATTATTGGTCTTGCCTCTGGTCACGAAGGACAGTAGCCAGAGAACATAACAGCCTGCTACATTATAAACTAATAAAATTGTTATATATGTATAAAAAGAAAAAAGTCCTTTCACAGTCCGTATTAGATCAGTACGCCTAATACTGGAAGCCAGGTCAAGATCACAGAAATGGGGCGCAAATCCTGAATGGATCTGTGGATAAATCCTTCCCTTTGTCAGCTTTAAAACAACAAGGAAGTATTCATGGGAAGCCTGCTCTCTCTTTGGGGACCTTCGGTTGGTGTCCTCAGACGGATACTTTCTCCCTTCAGGCTATCCCAGCCTCCTTTGCTTCTTTATCATAGGAAACGGCAAGGCGTGTTTATTACAGTTCAACTCTCCGCAAACCTTCAGCCTCGCTGCACTTCTCCCACTCCTCCGAGGCCAAAGGGCAGAGGGCTGCGCCTGTCCTCGGAGGACTGAGACAAGCGCTCAGCCCGCCCAGTCGTGATAAGAGCAAGTAGGGGAGGAGAAGAGGGCGGAGGATGGCTGTCTTCCTTCTAGGCAACTGGAGGAGGGGTGGGGAGGATTGTGGTAGCAACACCCCCGGGAGGCAGAGGGAGACTGTCTGAAGGCAGTGTGGGAGCCGAAGCCCAGCCATGGCGAACGCCAAGAGGCAGAAAAACGACACCAAGTCCTCAGGTAGGCGCAGAAAAGGGCTGCAGCAGCCGCTCCGGGAGAAGAGAATTTTGAACCGAAGGGACTGGACGCTTCGGGGGCAGGAAGGCTCATCTACGGCTTGATCTTGATGGAGCTTAGGGGCCACTCTCGCTCCGGCTGTGCACCTTAAGACAGGGCTGGCCGGCGGCGACAGACGGATTCTCCCAGACACGCGTGGGTGGATGCCTTCGGTTGAAACGGCACCCCAGGCTAAAAGCGTGGGGAGACGGAGCCCGTCCCAAGGCATCGGAGCACGTGGCTTTTCTTTCAAGGAAGGCAGTAAGGGGCACGCACGGTTTGTGTTCACACAGCACGCTTAACCTGGTGACTGAACCGCTCCATGGCACTAGTCCTTGAATCCTTCGCGGTCTGAGCTGGTTGAGTTGGGTTTGCTCAGCGTGCCACGCAACCCCCAAACCGGAATGGAAAAGAATGAAGTGCAGGTCGGGCAATGGCAGCTGCTAGGTCTTTATTCCAACTTGGTGGAAGGGCTTGTTTGAAGACAGACAGACAGACAGACAGCCACGGAGTAAGTGCTTTAGGACAGATCGGGATGAAGGGAGCCTTAGTTTCAAAGCGCCTCCTGTAGCTGGTGAAGGCGTCTGTATAGTGAAATGCAGGGAGAAAATCGGAAAGACAAACAACCCAGTCCTTGGGGGCCGGCATGCTCCATCTTTGCTTGGAATAAAAAATACAGTTCTGCGATTTCAAATGCAGCCGCAGGCAGCTTTTTGCTTCTGCTCTTCGTTCTCTCCTCCGGCTTCTGCTCGTTGAAGGACCGCAGCTCCTCCTGGCTTGCTGTCCGAGTGGCCGCGGCTGTTTTTTTGGCAGGCCGCCGTCCTTTGTTCTCGCTCTTCTTCCTGCCTTTCCTTTGTTCCGCCTCATTAACTTACTTCGAGCGTAGCTGCCGCGTCGCAGTGTTTACTACTCGACCGTACAGTAGCTGCGTGACTTGTATTATAACTTGTCACTCCCGAGGACAGGCAGCAGAGTTTGATAATGGAGGCTTGGTCGGAAGAGATCCCCCGAGTAATTGCCCCCCCCATTTTAAATCAGAAATTAAATGCTATAATTTGATTGCAGTGCCAACTCAATCATCTCAATAATAAGAGGAAGCAATTGCCTTTTTTAATAGGAGCAGATCAACTGTTGGCACTAGAAAAGCATTCATTCATTACCCCATATTGACAATAACACTTGTCTAATAAGTGCAAAATTTATAATTATATTTCTGTACATTGTTCAAGCAGAATATTGGTCTAGATCAGGCATGTCCAACCCGTGACCCATCATTGGCCCTGGACAACTAGTTGTATATGAAATTTATATACATTTAACTATATATTTTATATGGCCCAAGACTATTCCTTTTCTCTTAGTGTGGCCCAGGCAAACCAAAAGGTTGGACAGCCATGCTCTAGAATTATGAAATGGGTAGATACTCTACCACAATCTAGATTGTGGTACAGTATCCACCCATTTCATAATATAAAACACATTGAGTGTTATCAGGGCACCTTGAAACTTTGTCTCTCCCTCTCTGGGAGAGCTGAACTTTGAGTCAGCTATCAGTCCAATTTCCAATTTCTTTACTATGCAGTTCTAATTCATCCTGCTGTAACACAGTTCTTTCCCTGGGCCTTAGGAACGGATATTTCCAAAATACTACATAGCAAACACAAATGCACCTCTCTTTCCTATCTGCTAAACAGGGAGCAAATTCCTCTTGAGTCAAGTGACAGAAAAAGTATCAAAGCTATCAAAGAGGCCATCTTAATGTACTTATTGATGAATTAGTACTCATATCCACTTTCTAGGATTCAGTAAACTAACCCCCTTTTCCTGCCAATAAACTGGCTAATGAGACATCAGCCATATCAATACAGTTGCTTGCTGTGTTCTTCTCTCCTAGAGCCAGCAGGAAATTATACTGCCCTAAATCATGCTGTTGTCTCCATAGTGCACCTTTATTGTTCTCAAGAAACAGGGCTGGGTTACTATCCATAAAACTTTCACATGCAAATTCTAAGGTTGTGGTTTCCCTGGCTGAAATTCCAGTCCCACCTAACATCCACCATGAGAAAAATTCATCATGTTAACATTCTGGTAACACTGCACTGTCATGTTTTATTTTCTGTCATTATATATATGTTGTGTAGTTTCTTTATATATATATGTGTGTGTGTTAAATACCTATGTATTTATATATCTATAGGTATATGTACACTGTCATGTTTTATTTTCTGTCATTATATATATGTTGTGTAGTTTCTTTATATATATATGTGTGTGTGTTAAATACCTATGTATTTATATATCTATAGGTATATGTACACTGTCATGTTTTATTTTCTGTCATTATATATATGTTGTGTAGTTTCTTTATATATATATGTTTGTGTGTTAAATACCTATGTATTTATATATCTATAGGTATATGTACATATACCTATAAATATATAATGTATATATGTATATAATGCATGCATGTATGTATAAAGTAGTGATGGCGAACCTATGGCATGCGTGCCACAGGTGGCACGTGGAGCCATATCTGAGGGCACGTGAGGCGTTACCCTATGTCAGCTGGCCAGCTGATTTTCGGCCTTCCGGAGGGTGGGGGGAGGTCATTTTCACCTTCCCCAGGCTTCAGGAAAGCCTCCGCAGCCTGTGGATGGCGACAAACGGACCGAATGGCCCAACCGGAAGTTCGGAAATGAACTTCCAGTTGGGCCATTGGGGCCGTTTTTCACCATCCACAGGCTCTGGAGGCTTTCCTGAAGCCTGGGGAGGGTGAAAAACGGCCCAATTGCTTTCCTGAAGCCTGGGGAAGGTGAAAACGACCTCCCCCCCGCGTTCCGGAAGGCCGAAAATCAGCTGGAATCCGTTTTTCGCCATCCACAGGCTCCGGAGGCTTCAGTGAGTCGTGCGTGCAGGCGCGGGGGGGAGGGCATTGCATTATGGGTGGGCACGCATACCCTTTTGGCACCCGAGCAAAAAAAGGTTCGCCATCTCTGGTTTAAAGCAACTAAGCAACAGAGATTAACATAAGTAATCAGCTCAGAATTGAAACCTTTATTGTGTATCATATAGTTTTCTGATGCAATTTGAGTTGTTTTTCTAATGTTATGTTCAATTTTGGATGAGAAAGTCAAATACAGGTAGTCCTCGAGTTGCCACCACAATTGACCCCAAAATTTATCTTGCTAAGTGAAACATTTCAGTGAATTTTGCCCCATTTTACAACCTTTCTTGCCACAGTTGTTAAATGAATCACTGCAATTGTTAAGTTAGTAACATGGTTGTTAAATGAATCTGGCTTCCCCATTGACTTTACTTGTCAGAAAGTTGCAAAAGGTGATTGCATGACCCCGGGACACAGCAACTGTCATAAATATAAATTAGTTGCCAAGAGTCTAAATTTTGATCATATGACCATGGGGATGCTGCAATAGTTGTTAAGTGTGAAAAACAGTCTTAAGTCACTTTTTTCAGTGCCGTTGTAACTTTGAATGGTCACTAAATGTACTGTTGTAAGTCGAGGAGTACCTATAATTTTATGCTTGGAATAACATCTTAAATTGTAATTAATATTGACAGAATATTTATTTCTCCTTATTTCCAATGCATTAAGTTATACAAATAATAGACTATCAATAAAGTTAAATAATATTGCATAAATATCATTGTATCTGAATAATATACAGTAATGTTTCAAGATTTCTAATAATATAGATTTACAACCATATAATATTTAGAATAAATTTACAATTTATATTACAATCATACACTTATCCCCTTGACTTTATGACCAGTCAGTATAGATTTACTATAACTTTCTAGTTCTGATTTGAAATACCATGATTCATGTTCATAATTAAGAATACAATATTAAATCCATGTGGAAAAATGTACAAAAGCAGCAATGCTGCTCTTTTTGTTTGTCAATCTTCATAAGAACATTGAGGAGAAGACTGAAAAATCTTTGGAGAAAAAGCTTTAAGTGATTAACTTGTATTTAAAAACTCGTTTGCTGATTATATTGTAGTATATTGCAATATGCTTCAGTTATGAAATACATGCTGTATATTGCTGTAAATATTGAGTCTTGCCTTTTTTTCTTTTGCAATTGAGTTTGAACATGGTTTATAAGAGAGATACTCATTGTATTGTTTTCTACTGTAGAAATCCACGTGGACAGCAAGAACATATTACAATGCAAAGGTAAGGTACCCAGCATTTTAAAAAATATATATAATTGACACTTAAACCTTTCTAAATTGCAACGTAATAGGAAAAAAACCAGGCGATTGAAACCACCCCAAAATTTTGAGGAACGTTTATGTTCACATGACATGGTCATGGTGATCCTCTAAAAGAGCCGAGGTGGCGCAGTGGTTAGAGTGCAGCACTGCAGGCTACTTCAGCTGACTGCTAGCTGCAGTTCGGCGGTTCAAATCTCACCGGCTCAAGGTTGACTCAGCCTTCCATCCTTCTGAGGTGGGTAAAATGAGGACCCAGATTTTTGGGGGCAATATGCTAACTCTGTAAACCGCTTAGAGAGGGCTGTAAAGCACTATGAAGCGGTATATAAGTCTAAGTGCTATTGCTATTGCTAATTCAGTAACTGTTGTGGCCCAGCAGCACACAAAAATTAGCATCTGGAAAGATTGGTTCACCACTGATGTTTTGGCTTGTCACAGATACTCACAAATGGGACTTGGTAAGCTGAAATTTCTCTCTGAAATTTCTGCTTTTAATTTATTTTCTCCTTAGAGCAGGGGTGTTAAGTTCGATTTCATTGAGGGCTGCATCAGGGTTGTGTTTGACCTTGGGGGGCTGGGGTGGGCATGGCCAGCTCAACATCACTCGTGTCAGGCGCCTGTGGCGGCCCGAGTTCTCTGCCAGTTAAAACGGGCTCCCAATCTCCGTTTTCGGCTGCAATGGCCTCCTGCAACCCCCAGCTGGCAGAGGGTTGCAGGAGGCCATCCCAGCCGAAAACAGAGATTGGGAGCCCGTTTTCGCTGGCAGATGCACCGCGGGCCATTCCTCTGCTGTTTCCAGGGTGGCCCCGTGGGCCAGATGTAAGCACCCCGCGGGCCAGATCCGACCCATGGGCCTTGAGTTTGACACCTCTGCCTTAGAGGGAACAAATAATTAAAAGTCCACATTGGCACAATTTTAGTTGACACCACCAGAGCCAGAATTATGGGTGCATGCCCCTTTCCCACCTTCCATATGACTCCGAGATGAAAAAGAAAAGATTAGATTAGATTAGATTTATTATATTTGTATGCCGCCCAATTCCCAAAGGACTCTGGGCGGCTTAACAACAAACAAATAAAACATTAAAAACATCATAAAAAAACATTATAAAACATCCTAATCAATAATAAAACATTAAAACATTAGACATTAAAACAATTTAAAATTCATGCATATCCCATCATGGCCGGATCTCGCAGATTACAACCGCGAGATCACGGCCTCAGGCCTGCCGGAAAAGCCAGGTCTTTACTGCTTTTCGGAAGGCCAATAGGGTGGGGGTGGTCCGGATCTCAGGAGGTAACTGGTTCCAGAGAGCCGGGGCAGCCACAGAGAAGGCCCGCCCCCCCACGGGCCTGCCAGCCGACACTGTTTA